>CM067512.1:3851698-3989198 GCA_034509495.1 Acestrorhynchus altus | reverse complement strand
ACCACAGAGCTGGTATAACGTGGGTGGTGGGTCATTCTCAGCTCTGCACTGTTAGTGTGTATTGCACTTGCTGCTGAGATAAATATCCTGCACTGTTTGGAAAACGCAGTTGTAGAACATGAGCTGCCCTCAGGCTTCCGGTCTGCTGTAGAAAAAGCCGAGAGAACGTCACCCAGCTTGAACTCAGAGCTTAAATATAGCTGCAGTAATGAACTGCTGAAGGCTGAACACCTCTGCTGTGCTGTGAATAGTAGGTAATCCAGCAGAGAGTAATAAAGTTCTTATTTAAATATGATAACGATGATGATGATAACAGTTATGAGGCTCATTATTGGCCTTTTTTTTGGTGGAACGTCCCCGTTTCTGATTTTGACCTGCTCTTACGGCTCCAGCTGATGCGAATGCACTTTGAAAGTTGTTTGCCTGCCTTTGTGATGCAAGATTGTTTATTTCCAAAGGAGGAGGATTACGAGGCTTCATTAGTGTAGCTGTAACTGCATACTGAAGGCAGACACTCGGGTCTAACCTCATTGACGTACTTTCAGAAGACTTGTTTACAAGGATCCCAGTGTTTTTTGGAACGCTAAGTCTTAGGGTTATTATAATCGGGGTGCAATATGGTGGTTATTGTGTGCAATACTGCTATTGTGGGATATCAGTTCTTGGAGCACTTATGCATTTTAATTTAATTTTATTTTGAAGGAATATATTGTATGTTTGTTGTGCGCGATTGTGTCCACAGTGAATTTCGTTGAAATACCATGACAGTAAAGGCATCCAGTTCTATAAAGTGTGTTTCTAGATGAGTGTAACCAGTCCCACAGGTCCACACTGGCACAGAAAGGTGCGATAAGGCCTCAGAAGCCATTTGGCCCTTCAGTGGCCCTTATGTTCTTATGGATCTCTTTGTTCTGAACCTTGGTTCGTCATAGTGGTTCTGCCTCAGGGTCTGCATTTTGGGAAACTGCCTGCTAAATAAAACTGAACTGAACTTTAGGTTTAGCTCCCATCATATGGGATGGCACTTCTAGAATTTCTCTTGTCAGATAAACATGACTTATAATAAAAATAACAACAGCTATACAGGAACCTGAGCCGTAACCGGCTCTGGGTGAATGTGAGGTGAAATCTGGAAGGCTTCCTTACAGCACAGGGAAATGATGCACATGGCATGGAGCTTGTTCTCGGAGCGGATGTACGAGCGCATGCAGATGACGAAGATGTTGCCAAAGCAGGTGGTGGCAGAGACCACCCAAACAAAGACACGCAGGACAATGTTGGCCAGAAGATCTTCGAAAGATGAGATGCCATCTGTGTTGGGCTTGCAGCTGCGTACATGAGGAGCATAGCCACAGTACTGGAACTTCTTAAAATAGCTGCGATCAGAGAGGGAGAGAGAGAGAGAGAGAGAGAGAGAGAGAGAGAGAGACACAAACACACAAAACAGCCAGTCTCATTGTTTTCATTGAGTTTAAACAGATAAAGAGAACTTCAAAATGAAAACTGTGTAGAAATGAAGTTGAAGTAGTTTATAACTGTTTTCATATCTCAACCTCAGCAATATGAACTCAAGGTGAAGTAAACGTTAGCTGAATGGTGCAAAAAGGGAACAGAAATGAGAATGAACTTACATGCAAAGTCTAAGAATGTGTGCAGTCAGTGGTGCATAGGTGTTAAATTGTGGGTAAAAGGTTTTTGAATTAATATTGAATTAATAGTTCATATAATTATAGAATATAACTGTATACATCCTTTATTACTGATGGGAAAAACCTCTGCATGCACACAACCGATGATAGATAAATACAGTTATAAACATGAAATCGGTTCTTCATTGATCTACCAAAACAAATGGGACTATTCATATGATAATCATAATCATCCTCTTACTGCTGATGGGAATATTCTCAGCAGGGTGAGAGTGACCTGAAGAGTGCCTTCAGAGAAAGTTCAGCAAGCCATACAAGTTTAATGAGTGACATTTTGGGAGGGAAAGGTGACACTCACATGTGAGTCAGGTTTTTGAGAGGTTCAAACATCCTCCTGTGAATGTTCCCAATCTCGATTCCCTCGATGCTCCTGTGAGACAGATGGTTCTCTTTTAGCAGTGATACCATTATCATCCTGGATCTCCACCCCCCCCCCCCTAACTCTATGTACGTTCTTTTTTCCGATATAGACGTTCTCTAGAAAGCTTTGATGTCGAGGCTGAAAGGAGGCTGTACAGACATTGAGAATTTGCTGAAGCACTTTGAGAGCTAAGACCAGCACAAACAGCCCATTACTCCAATTACTGGTCTGGCTTTCTTGCTTAGGCTTCATGTGAATGTGTGCTGTTGATAACAAGAGGTTGAAGTGAAAGGGTCTGCCAAGGCCTTTCACTGAGATAACCGAGTACCACACTGTCGTTACTGGTGAGAACGTCCTACTTTTTCCAGTAAAGAGCTTTTAGTGCCACAGGCCTTCTGCTATAGTCACAAACAGACACTCATTCACCATATGCTGCCCACCTTTCTTCTCGAAATCTCTTTAAAACAACTGAACGTAATGTTCACCAGCGTCTGAACGTCACCACAGCTTTTGTTCTCAGACCCAGTTATGGATACGATTGATTTGTCCTGAGACCTCTCGTTAACTTTCACTGATTCAAATCACTGTTCTGAGATTTCCCCTCGACTGAGGTTGGTTCTTATTCCTGTGTCATCTGTTGGGATGTACCCTTGTTTCTAATCCCCGAGATCCCCAAACGGACTGATATTGGTTCTAATCCACTGTTCTGAGATTTCCCCTGGACTGAGATTGGTTCCTATTTCTGTCACTTGTTGAGATCTCACCTGATTGTAATTGGTTCTAACCCCCATGATCTCCTCTGACTGATATTGGTTCTAAATCACTCTCCACTGTCTCCCTTGACTGAGATCTGGGCCACTTATGGCATTTACAGCTCAGATTTTGGCCACAATTCAGTCAAACACGCATTGCTTTATGGCTTGGTTCTAATTCCTGTGTCATTTGTTCTGAGATCTCCTCCTGGCAGATGTCGGCTCTCATCATTGTGCCATTTGCTCTGAGATCTCCTACTCCCTAGAGTGGCCCAAGTCCCTGTGTCACCTGTTCTAATCATTGTGCCATTTGTTCTGAGATCTCCTGGTTGAGATTCCCTGATAACAGACACGTGTTGGGCCAAATCTAGGCCATTTTTGGCATTGACGCCTCAGATGTGGGCTACAACTGGGTCAGACATTCCCATCGCCATTAACGGCAATCAAACCTCCCCTCACTGTGATTTATTTTAGTACCTGTGCTGTTTATTCTGTAACCCCACTGACTTTGAATCGACTTAAATCAAAGGAATTCCAGGCGCCCTTGAATGTGTTGATGGGTGGTTTGGCTTGGAGAGTTTCTTGGTTTTAATGGTGAGAATTTCCTGTACTTCAGTTTCTGCAAGTCAAATCGCAGCACACGGTTCCTAATATGAGAACAAACGCTGAAGTCTTTACATAATGTATGCCTTATCCACCAGTGCCCTGTGTATGTGAAAACCCCGCGACAGCGGCACATTTCACGCTTTAAATGGAATCACAAATGACTCACAAAGACTTTAATTTATGCAGTTTGTCGAAATGGTCCATTTGCAGGTCCTGGATTGGGTTGTAGGAAATATTCCTGTGAAGTGAGAAGAAGCAAAGCTACTGTTTGAAATGACTCTCGGTGCATTCGAAGGCTGACAGAGGTTAGATTTCATGGATACTTAACAATGCAGCAGTTGAAGGCACTTGAGGCGAGTTCATAATTCAACGCTTTCAAGCAGTTTGATGGCTGTGAATATGACTGTGAATGTGAATGGGAATGTGTATGGCAAGCGAGAGGCAAAACTGTCAAGATGCAAATGACTTACAGCTGCAACAAGTCTCCCAGATTTACAAAGAGATTGGGCGGGATAGTCTCAATCCTGTTGCTGGACAAGTCTCTGCGGGAAAAGGAGATGTTTACTTTAAAGCAGTTTCGGTGATGAGTTTTCCAATCAGACTAATCCATGAAGCGCCACAAATCTTTGAAGGAGGACAGACGTCTAATTTCACAGCTTGTTTAGTGACGACTGACCCAAACTCTGCTGACATTAAACACCGATAAGCAAAGACATGCAAACAAGGGGGAAAAAAAAGTGGGTCAGAGCCAGAACTTCAGAGAACTTTTTTTTGCTGGTGATTATTTTGGCAAAAGTGCAGCAGGAGATCAAAGGAGATCTGAACATACAGCTCGCCCAGCTTGCGCAGCAGAGAGAAAGCCTGGTCATGGATGTGACTAATTCTGTTTCTCTGGAGGACTCTGGAGAGGGGGAGAGACAGCGAGAGAGAGCGAGAGAGAGAGAGAGAGAGAGAGAGAGAGAGAGAGAGAGAGAGAGAGAAAACATAAAAGACAGAATAAGTGATTGAAAGCGATCATAAGAAACAGAGAAACTGAGAACGAGAGAGAGGGAGAGTGACAGAACACAAGGAACTGAAAGAAAGGAAGAGAGAGAGAGATAGAAAGAGAGGTAGAAAGAGTGAGAGTGAGAGACAGAGACAGAGAGAGGCAGAAAGAGTGAAAGAGAGGGAGTGGCAGTGTGTGTGTGTGAGAGAGAGACAGAAAGAATGAGAGAGAGAGAGAGAGAGAGAGAGAGAGAGAGAGAGAGAGAGAGAGAGAGGGTAAGAAAGAGTGAGAGAAACAGAGAGAGAGGCAGAAAGTGTGTGTGTGTGAGAGAGAGAGGCAGAACAAGTGTGTGTGTGTGTGGGGGGGGGGGGGTGCAAAGCAGAGAGACGGTGAGAAAATGACAGAGATGCTGAAAGTTTACTCACAGCACTGTGAGCATGCTGCAGGACCAGAACGTCATATTCTCCACAGTCTCTATCTGATTCCCCTCCATGTCTCTGCAAACACACACACACACACACACACACACACACACACACACACACACACACACACACACACACACACTGCAATCAGCACAAACTACTATAACTGTTTTAGCATCCAACTGGAAAGAGTAGAAACCGTCTTTAAAAGGCTCCATAAAGAACCATCAACAGACTTAAACCAGGCATAGAACCGTTTTAGAACCGTATTCTTTAATTCTTCACCTCTGAAACATTTTCCACCAGTTAAACACATTTAACCCGTGTGTTGGGCTATGACGGTTCTATATAGAGCCACTGCGTTACGAAAGAACACAGCACTTGTTGTAGTTAACATGTATGTCGTTGGAGAACCTTTGTTCACACAGGTATTTCAGACTCAGAGGGTCACGAGCTGAAGGTTCTAGTATAGGATAGGATAGGATAGAACTTTATTGATGCCTTGGGAGGGTTCCCTCAGGGAAATTAAGGTTCTGCTGATTTACAGACACACTTACAACCAATTTAACCGTGGCATCTCCAGACATACGTCATCCAGCTTCGTCAGTGCGTTGTTCAACAGAACCCTGGAACAGACAGGTGCGCGCGCGCACACACACACACACACACACACACACACACACACACACACACGTTTTTAGGATTGGATTAGTATATGAGAGTACCAGTATGTAATCATATGTGCCTTATGAGTATGAATATGAATCTGAAATATGATCCCATTATAAGACAAAATCACAGAGTTTGAAGCATCTTTGCTAAACTGAGGAGCCAAAATAGCAACAGCCGAAGGCAGAAACTCACAGCAGCACGAGAGAACGCAACCCAGAGAAGGTCAGGGAGGAGACCTGGTGGATTTTGTTGTTTTCCAGAATCCTTGGAACAAAGAAAAGGAACAGAAGGGGCTTCATTAATAAGGTTTATTAACTGAGGTCCTAATGGCTGATGAAGGTTACAGCATATAGTTCAATGCCATTTAATCAGACTTTCAGTCATGACTTTAGGAAGTGACAGCGGTGTTAATTAAGGTCGCACTCTTTTGGTCACCTGTTGCTACACAATGATGATTGTACACCCCGGGTAATGAAGCACAAGCTTTAGGTTTGCTACGGTGTAATGGAGAGCGTATTTTGCATAATCAGCAGAGGCAAAGAGAACTATACGATGTGCTTACAGCCACTCCAGCTTGTGCAGGTCCTGGAATACTCCTGGCATTAGGCTGGAGATTCGATTATGACTCAAATACCTGAGAAAACAAAAGAGTCATTCTCTCAGTGTCTCCCACAACAGTCCCGCAGCCTTTTATCTTCAGCCCTGAACATGCACAAACAAAACCTTTGGCATCTGCCTGCGTCATTCTTATCATTATGGTGCAGGAAGTGAATACAAATGCAGAACAGCACAGATGATGTCAGAGCCACCGGTGGGGCTTCAGCAGGGCCACAATGGGCTGGAAAGTGATGGTTTGGACATAAAATCTTTAGATTTGCACTCAAATAAATTTCAGATAGACTTGCTTAAGCTGGAGCTTGACGTTTGGTGGGGACAGAAGTTGCAAATGGTTTTTCAAACACATTTTTGGGACATTTTCCACAAGAAAAATGTTAAGGCCACTGGCTTTCCTGTATTAGATATGTGAAGATTCACTTTCATTGCACTGTGCAAGAACAGTAAAGGGACTTAAGAACTTGTGATTGATCCAAGACACAAGTGGTGCACAAGCTAGAACCACTACTTTAATGCTTAGAACCCGAGGTCCCCACTTTGCAGGCAGTTATAGGCTGCTTTCTAAGCTTCATTTCTCATTAAATCCCAGTTTAAATGGAGTTTCCAGTGCATGTTTACTGCTGTATACACATTTACATGCTCAACCTGCATACAGACTCTGACTGATCAGCCAGAGGGGGCGGGGCTAATGACATCACTGACCGATATATTGGGTTATGGAGGAAAATGAGAAGGGATATAAGTCAGAATAAAAGTCCTGAGAAGATATAATACTTATATATACACAAATATCTAAAATAATAAAGGACATTCAGTCAAGTATTTTGACAAACGTGTTAAATATTCTTCTCAATCGAATTATTAAAAATAACACTCTTAACACTCTTGCAATTCCAGCTCAAAACCCTCAGGATGAGCAATTTCTGAGATATAAAGTGTTTTTAGTCATTACAAGCAAAAGTAAACAAATAAATAAATAAAAATACTCAACAACTTGTAGGCGCGAGTAAAGTTTTGATCAAATCATGGTCAAATTCAAACAAATATTTAAATTCTCTTAACTTTTTACATCTCAATGGAAGACAAATTTCCTGAAAATAAGAATATGTTATTAAAATACCAACATCTTAGTGAAGCATCCCACAAAACGTGTTCTAAATATTCCCAACAGACACAGCAGATAAAATCACAGAGGGAAAACCACCAGTCTATGCTAGTCTTACCCTCATCTTCAGTGAAAGACTATAGAAGAAAACATAAGACACTAAAGAAGCCTCGGCCCAACACTTCTGAGGTAACAGGTACACGTCCTGCGTACATTTGATTTTTGCCCGAGTCTCACTTTAAAGATTTCAAGCTGAACTGCAGAAGCAACAAAAGAATGAAACTGAGCTTTAAAAACTGAACACTTACAGGCGCGTCAGGTTGTAAAGGCCTCGGAACGCTTGGGGCTCCACCACTTTGATTCGGTTGTGCTGAAGATATCTGAAAGAGGAGTTCATAGAGCTATTCAGTGCTGGAAGGAGTTATCATCAATGCAGGAACAGCTCAGCATAAACAGAAACGGCAGTATTATATAATCATTTTAATGGTGAAATGATATGTTTGTCCAAATGTCTGTAGACACTCTTTCTAATGAATGCAAATTTAATCTGAATAGGAGCTGTTCAGTAGTGGGATTGTGTTCTCTGGAATGATGGAGCTCCATCTAATACTTTTTGGATGAGTTGGAGAGCTGGGGGTTTGGTGGGGTGGTTGTCGTCCAATACTCTGACTTCACAAACACTCTTGTTGCTGAATGCAATCAAATTCTCTCAGCTGTGCTTCAAAATATAGTAGAAATTCTTTCCTGGACAGTTGAGACAGTTTCCTGACCAATTCATTCATCCATATAGTGGATGAGAGCTTCTGGGGCTCCTGAACTTCCTGATTAATTCTTACAAAGCCCAGTTTCTAACCAGCCATCGATGTGATGGGAGTGTATTTCTCCACATGGTTTCTCCACAGGTTTAGGTGGTACGGGCAATAGAATTAAGAAATTCTGCCCATCTCAATTATTACTAATTTATTCTGTAATCTATTGTCTAACTTTATTTAAAATACATTGTCAATAATTTATGTATATATGCAATTTGATTAATTCATAACTGTTTCAATGCAAATATGTTTTAGATCTTGCAATCTCCTAAACATATTCAGAATTTTATGAATGAAAAGCAAAAGGTTCGTTATGGTAAACGGTCAAATTCATGGGGCTATGCAAGCTGTGCAGATTAGATACAAATAGTTCATTATATTATTATAATAGTTCATTTCTTAATATTACTGTCATTCAGAATCGAATGTCTGAACATGAGAAAACTGTATGCTGAGCCTCTTTTATCTTAACAACTACAAATATAATCAACATGACTCTTCCTTGGAAATGTTTGATGTGGTATTGGGCTTTGAACATGCATAATATTTGAAGGATCAAACATCTGAGTCAATTATTATTAAAGAACAAATAGATGTTGGATGTAATTTTGTTCTAATTTGTTTGATACTGTTTAAACGGAACAGAAAAGAGGCTTGGCTTAGACTCTATGGTAGCATAATAATTTAAAAACATGGCACACCAGGCGAAACGTCCACATGGGGGACACCTTTAGGTAAATACATTCATTAGCAAACCTGGATGGACAAGCCCAACCTTTTCTGTCTGTCCTGAATTTTGCCTGATCTGATGGCTGTTCAATGAGGACATGATCTATCAGGCAAAGAGAGCTCAGAGGTCTCAAAAAGCAGCCCACGACTGGTAGAGATGAGTAAGTTATTGAATCACTATATATCAATCTGGACAGGCTCTGTGGAAGGTCTGGAACACCAGTGAGTCACACTGGAAGCTTCTATCTCCAAAATATCCCTATAAGTGGCTCGTCTCCTAGAGCACAGCAACAAGTCTTCTGAGTCACAAAAGACCCCCTGGGAAACAGCAGTGGGGAACTGAAGGGCTTGCTTATAAAATCACCACCATTATAAAGAGACATGGGGGGACGTCCATATGTCCATAGGACAGTTGCAAACCAAGGAGGTAGATAAAAAGGTTATGTTTCAAAGAACCACTTCATAAAAGAACCACTTGAAAATAACATTCGAAGGACTGGTGGGAGCCATTTCCTCTGACGCAGTATTCCACAACAGTAACATTCAGACATGGTGGTGGTAGTATCATGGCGCGAGGATACTTTTCTGGATCTAGGCCACTTGCCACAAATGACAGAATAAATTCTGATCATCAGTCTGTAAACAGAAGCTCAAGCACCACTGAATTACAAAAACCAGCCGAAGGGCTCAAGAAACGAAACTGAAGAGACCTAGACTAAGTTCCGACTTGAGCCCCATTGAGGTGCTGTAGGTGGACCCTAAACAAGAATTTCAAGCTTAAAACTGCTCCAGTATGACAGAATTAAAGCAACGTGGCAAAAAATGTTGACAAAATTAGGCTCAACCTTAGGGTTTTACATGAGTGATTCCTGAAAACTGTTCCAAAAGTTAGTGGAAACCCCCTCTAATGAATGCATTCAGCTACTTTAAGTTGCTCCCATTACACACATGTGCAAACGCATCCCCAGTTTGGGGGGATCTAATCCCTGAACAGAAGTACTGACTCTAGAATAAGACTCTCTGGGGCAGATAAACATGAATGTTTATTCTAGAGGGGTATAAAGCCCCCAGCATTGACCTGTGGATCAGTGGAACTGTGTTCTCTGGAATGTTGGTGCTCCTTTTAGTACTTTTGGGAAGAGTTGGAGAGTAGTGGATGAGGTGGATTTGCGACCATCCAACATCCTGACCTCAATAACGCTCTTGTTGCTGGATGCAATCAAATCCTCAGAGCAATGCTCCCAAATCTAGTATAAAGTCTTCCCTGGACAGGAGAGACAGTTACTCCAACAAAAGCAGGAGAAACTCTTTCTAATAACCTTGATTTAGGACAAAACCGTGAAAGAGCAGGCGTCCCAATACTTTAAAAAAGGGCATTTTTGCATTTCCTTGTGTTGTGCGTGTCTTATATAACAGTTTCTGAGAGAAATCACTGTGTTTTTAAAGATGTCAGTCACAGAGAGAGAGATTCTCGCTCATAGTCAAGATTCAGTGACCTCTCAAGCAACATTTTGATGAAGTGTTAATGCTGTTCGGAATTCTTTTTTCACATCAGGCTCATCTAAGCACTCTCTACTGCCGTTGCAGTTTTCTGATGTTAGCTGTGATTTCTCATTGCTATTCCCTCTGTGCCGAGTTTGTTTATATCTATGACAGAACCTCCATCTGTCACTAGATCAAGGATGGTCTTTAGATGGGACTTGCAAACACAGGGCCAATTCCACCACACTCCACCCTGTAATCAAACAAAATGCAAAGACATGGAAACATCAACGTATAACACACACTCAAACACATACGGCGACCCGAGCCCAAACAGAACTCGTTCCTTCAGGTCCGTCTGAAGTTCGAAAAATTAGATGCAGACAATGTAAGGCTTAAGAACAATCTGCACCTTTGATGTCTCGCATCTCAAAGTAGATTGCGGGACTGTTCGGATAGAAGGTAAAAACACTGTAACTGAATGCACTGTGGCCTCTAAAGGTACTTTAATATACTCATCAACGAGAAATCATTGCATGAAACTTGGTGGGTATGTGAGACGTGCTTGATTCAAGTGTCACGCTCAAGCAGGGACGTCCTTATTGTTGTGCATGACTGTTGAGTGTGGTTTCTTTTCTGACTCGTGCTTTTGTGTTGGTAGCATCCTCTGTAAGTGAAGCATGCCCCAGGGAAGAGTCTGAAAGCAATTCCAGCAGCTGGAGAGTTCAAGAGGGGTCACATTTTAGGGCTCCAGGAAGTGGGACAGTCTTATCTATGTATCGTACTCACCATACAGGTATTCCCATTGCCAGCTGTTGGCTTCAGTGGGTAGAAGAAGGCATGAACCAGTGACATGAAAGGTCTGGGAGACCAACACAAACTACAGAGAACTAATGGACTGTCTGACATGTGCAAAGTGACCCAACAGCCACAATCGTGGACTTTCACTGAGCAGTGATGCCCTCTGTCCACCAGTGCCAGCACCATTGGCTGCACATGCGTGTGCAATAGGACAACAGGTACAGCGAGAGGGTCTTTACTTGCATTTATTCACACACCTCAGATCTACCCACCACGTTTCATTTCTGTCTGTCGATTCCTTTTCCATTTTTGTGATGATGATGAGTGTAGAGTATGTAACAGTTTAACTTTCTGAATTGAACTGAACAAAAATGAACATATAATAACGAATTTTATTAGCCTTATGTAATTAATTTTTGATTAAACTTTTACATCAGCCGCAGTGGGCTTCTCTTATTTGAGTCCGGGCTGCCCGTCGTCTTTCTACCCCAGATAAACAGAAACTGGGCTAATAGTGAGACAGCGTTCAGGCAGGGAAATCAGAGCAAAGACTGCCAGACTCTTACAGCTTCTGAAGACTCTGGTACTTAATGAACATGTCAGTATTCAGCTTCCTCAACCGGTTCCTCTGCAAAGACCTGGGGGGGAGAGAGAGAGAGAGAGAGAGAGAGAGAGAGAGGCAGGGAGGGGCAAAGCATGTGTTTATACATTGATAAACATTCAAACATTTCAATGTTTCCAGTCTTAATAAATGAATAAACATACTCATGGGTTCTCATGCATTTTAATACAAGTGCCACTAAACACATCCATTCATCCTTCCATCCATTTTCTGAACCACTTATTCCTGAATAGGGTCACGGGTAAGCCGGTGCCCAGCCGGCAACTCTGAGCGCAAAGGCAGGAAATAACCCTAGACAGGGTGCTAGTCCATCACAGGGCTCACACACACACACACACATCCACACACTAAGGGCCACTTTAGAGTCACCAATTCACCTACCATGCATGTCTTTGGACTGTGGGGGGAAACCGGAGTACCCGGAGGAAACCCACGCGAACACAAGGAGAACATGCAAACTCCACACAGAAACTTCCCAGGTCGCCCCACGCGGGGATCGAACCCAGGTCCACTAAACACATATTCACGTAATTAAACCACTGGTTATTAGGATGGGTCCCACCCATTCAGGACACCACAAGATCAAACACCTCCACAAACACCTAAATCTAAAACCTAAAATCATCTACAAAATAAAAGTATGGGTCATATATAACACAACATGCCGGACGTCTCTGCATGGAGGTGTAGAGGTTCCTAATGGTGTCCTGTGATGATCCATCCCATGCAGCTTGAATGTTCTCACTCAGTTCTGCAGATGGTGTGGTAGGGGTGGAGTGTTGATAGAGCGTCCAATAGCATCTCACACATTTTTAATCAGGGACAGGTCTGGAGATGAGACCGACCACGGCGTAGTATCTGTGTCTTCAACATGAGATCTTGAGACGGCAGCAGTGTGTGGACGAGCGTCGTCCTGTTGGAATAGAGCACCGGAGTCTGTGTTCAGAAAAGGTAGAATCACTGTTTGCAGAACCTCATTAACGTAACGATGGGTATCAAAGTGCCTGTAATGAAGATCAAAGGTGATCTGGCATCTTAAGAAATTGCAGTCACACCAGGCCTTCTGGACATGTGACAACAAACCTTTGATCTTGGTGCTGATCACTGTGCCTCCACACAGATTCGTTGGTCGTCTCCACCAAGACAAAAGTGGGACTGGGGGCTCTGGTCGTGGTCAGTGTCCTCCAGGAACAACACTTGAGTGGATTTCACTGTGTCTGAGGTTGCATTCATTCTTGTAATTTGCATCGCAGTGTGCTTCTTAAACAGGGCATGAGATTTCATTGTGATGGAGGTGTTTTCATTTTTGCTGAGAGTTGGTCTTGAATAAAAGAGCAAAGTGTGGGTTACAAACCCCAAAAAAGTTGTAACTGCACATGCCTGCACATCATCAAGAGGAGTTCAATTTACTTCAGTTCATGAGCTGCATCAATCATGAATGCGATGTGTCAAAGTCTTGCCATAAAAATTGCAACTGACAAGTCTCTAAGCAACCACATTAAAATGAGCAGAAATTCACATGGTCACTTTGTGAAAGACTGTTGTGACCTACTCTTCTACACTGTTTCACAAGCACTATTTCTCAGAACACTACATACTGATGCCAACAGCTTATTGACAATTCCTCAGGAACAACAGTGTTCTGTGTTATTACCCGTCTCTGTAAACGGCTGTATGCTCACGTCCACACCGTCACTTGAGCTGGAAGAGAAAGGGTGGCTGAGTGTGGCTCCATTAGTCCTGATTGTGTTCACTTTCTCAAAGAAGTGAAAGGAATTTTTGACACATGCATTTGGATTCAATGCTGCACAGCTTACAGAGGGTGGAGGGTAACTTGATTGAAACTGGTGCATTAATACAAAAAATAAAAAATAAAAGAAAAAAAAAAGAAAAAAAAAAGGAGTGGACTGAGGCTGGTCAGGGCATCAAGAGCCACCACACACAGACATCTCCAAGGGTCTCCAACTTCAGCATTCCTAATATCAAGCCCCTCCGGAAGCAGAGACGGGGTCAGAAGTGTCTTACCTGGACTAAGGAGAAAAAGGAATGGACTGTTGCTCAGAGCTCCAAAGGTGCTCTTTTCAGATGAAAGTAAATCCTGCATTTCATTTGGAAATCGAGTCACAGAGTCTCAATTCAAGCTCCTAGAGTCGGGAGGAGGAGTGGAGAACAGAATCCAAGGTGTCTACAGTCCTGTGTGAAGTTTCCCAGTCTGTGATGGTTTAGGGGACATGTAATCTGCTGGTGTCCTTCCACTGTGGTTTATCAAGTCCAGAGTCATTTTGATGCTTCAGTCTGCTGAAAGCTTTAAGGAGATACCGATTTCCTTTTCCAGCAGGACTCTATTATTGTGCTTGATTGGTTGGACCTGAAGCCCATAGAGCATCTATGAGGTACTATCAAGAGAAAAAATGAGGCACCCAGCAACACAAACAAGCTGAAGGCCACTATCAAAACAATCTGAGATTCAGTAACATCTCAACAGGGCCACAAGTTGATTGCCTCCATGCCACACCATACTGATGCAGGAGTTCCGGGTGAAGGAGCCCAAACCAAGTCCTGAGTGTATAAACTAACCAGCCATGAAGTCAAGGATGTCAAGTTTAATATCTCTTCTTCATTCATCTTTCTTTCTCTCTTGCCCTTATTCTTTTTCTCCTTAATCTCCTCCTTCTTGATCACACTTTCCTTCTGCACATCCCATTCTTGCCATTTTTCCTTCTTCTCCTCTGTATTCTCTTCCTCTCCTCCTACTGTTCTCCAACTCCTCCTCATTCCACTCATCTTCCTTCACGTTCTCCCTTCTGTTCTTCTCCTACATGTCTTGTCCTACTCTCCTTCTTCTCCATTTGCTCCTCCTTCTTCCACTCCTCCTTTTCCTCCTCCTCCTTTTTGTCCTTCATCTCTGCTTCATTCTCATTCTCCCTTTCTTCCACTTTCTTTCTTTCTATCCTCCTTCTCCACTTTCTCCTCAGTGTCTCCTTCTGGTCCTTATTCTTTTATCTTCTCTTCTTCTTATCCATCTTTCTCTCACTACTTCTCCTCCTTATTTGTCTTCTTGTCTCCACAAATTCTCCTTTATGTTTCTCTTTGCCCAGTTGCTCACGCAATGTTCAAATTTCAGAATAAAAGTCCTGAGAAGGTACAATATTGATAAATACACGATAATAATAAAGGACATTCAGGCATTTTGTTTTATTCGGACCACTATCAAGTATTTTGAACTTATAATTATAAATATTCTTTTTAAATATGCTTTTTTATCCAAAAACACTATTCTTTTAGTCTTTGTAAGCAACCCACCCCCCCAAAAAAATAAAAAAAATAAAAATAAATAAAAAACAGAAAATGTAAATATTTCAAATTCATTCAAACATGTCAATTCCTTTAATATTTACATCTCAAATGAAGAAAATAAAAATTGTTTGGTGAATTAAAATATGAACAAAAATGTCCAGCCCAATTGGCACAGGGATCTAAAGGTTATCATAGACTATTTCTTGTGTTTTCTTCTGATTGATTATATGTCTATTAAATAATAGTACATTTGATAACTAACTACTGCGACTCGTGAAGTTCCAATTCTAGTTTGTATTGCAGGCAGGTTGATCCGTGTCTGGGAGTTAAATTAGGCCTCTCTATCTGTGCAGCACGATGGTTCAAGTACAAATTAATGGCGAGAATATATTCACAGGATAGCTGTGGACTTGCTAATCAAAGTTCTCTGGCCAATCTTACAGAATGGTTTGTGAAGGCTCTCCGCCTCTGCTCTCGAGCTTCATTTGCCGACATACAGTCGGAACTGCATTACACTCGATAACAGACAGTGGTGTTTATCAAACAGGGTGCGTGATTTAGATCTGATAGAGCGTATAGAAACACTTCCATTTAAAATGAGTGTGCGTTCAATCTACCTTGTCTCATGATCACCATCTCCATTCCATTCCAGCTAAACTATAACTGAGCCGTGATGGAAGACGCTGGACCTTGATTAAGAAGCTGGCCCTACATTAATATCCGTTTGACTGGTGAACGTTTATGTAAGCCACAGTCAGAAGCCCAAATGATCAGGGCATGCACGGTTGTTTTCTGTGGAGAACAGTTTTATCATAATTACGTTTTAAAATGTCATTACTTCATTCTCCAGAGACTTCTGGGAATTTCACGGCTGGTGAAAAAAAGAGAGCGCGGAACGTGTGGAAGCGAAAGGCGAACAAAACAGCGAGTAAACAAGTCTTGTTTTCGGAGGCAAAACATTCGCGCCAAAACAGCTTTGTTGACACTTTCATTTCAAATTAAACACAAAATGAAGTCATTAAATGGGAGAGGCATGAAATAGCTCATGAAGGATTCTCGCAACTCAAAGACACCAGCTTGCATTCTTTGATGTGCGCGATGTTAAACCCAAGTACAATCAAACGACTGATATTCCTGCAGTTTGTTACAAACACCTACTTTGTTCTGTGTTCATATACACACACATTCATATACACACATTCATATACACATATCCATATACACACATTCATATACACACATTCATATACACACACATTCATATACACACATCCATATACACACATTCATATACACACATTCATATACACACATCCATATACACACATTCATATACACACACATTCATATACACACATTCATATACACACACATTCATATACACACATTAATATACACACATTCATATACACACATTCATATAAACACACATTCATATACACACATTCATATACACACATTCATATACACACATTCATATACACATATTCATATAAACACATTCAAATACACACATTCATATACACACATCCATATACACACATTCATACACACACATTCATACACACACATTCATATATACACACATTCATATACACACATTCATACACACACATTCATATACACACATCCATATACACACCTTAGCAGGTACAGGCTCTGAAAAGCCAAGAGTGCTGCTTTCCACTATAATCTTAAATCCTATCCATTTTCCTCAAATCCTCTTATCGTTAAGATGAGAGAGGGTCCGTGTGACGTTCCCTCAACCATCTAAGAATCATCTTTATGTAAGAAGCTTTTGGGAAACCCACCCCGGCTTTCTTTAAATATAAGAACATTGAATGCATTTACATGCACTTAATAATCCGATCCGAATCAGATTTCTTCTGACTCTGATTATTAGTAATTTTTAGTAAATATGTAAACAGTATCTAACTCCAGTTTCTTAGGTCAGACTAATCTAATTAAGAAATCTGGAATTGCAGCTCAGTAATCAGATTTCTCAGTCCACCTTTTCTCTTTAATCTCTCTGTTTTTCTTTCACTCTTTGACATTTTACATGCTGTTTATTCCGTATCCCCTTCTGTGAGCTCATTGGCTGGTTTCAAAGCAGAAACCTGATTACTGCCTGACTCCTACAGACGCAGAGTTTCCCCAGTATCTGATCACTCAAGCGCATGTAAAGGTGTTGATCGGATGAATAAAAAAAATCATATTTTTTTGAGTTATCAGATTACCGAGTACATGTCACCGCAATCACTGCGTGAATTTGTTCAGTTTCACCAGCACCTCAATAAGCTAAATGCTGCACGAGAGGTTTGCAAATGATGAGTTGAACACGTTCACATGAGCACATCAAATCACAAATGGTTGTTTACCTTTATTTGTTTTTCCAAAACTCTGTGCAGTTAAAAAAAAAAAAGTGTGTGTGTGTGTGTTTGCAGCCCTCCAGTACAGGAGTGTGTGTGTGCATTTTACAGCAGTATTTGGTTCTGACAGCCCTGACTAATTCACTCAGACAGTGTATCAAAGCCCCCCATACAGACTGCTGCATTTATGCTAAGACAAATGTCTCCTGGTACACATATATTATGCAGCTTTGCGGAGCCTTAATCTCTCGAGCGGAGATCGAAATGTGTGTTCTTGTGTTTTGACACCTGCACAGAGTGTGCGCGCAAGAGTGAGGACTGGTACACACACTTCCAAGTGGACCATCCGTTTGCCAGGCGGACTGTGGTGGAACTCACATCATGGTGACATTAATGGAGACCTCAGGGACGTCTTTAAAGAGAGCGCCGTCACAGTCCAGCTCCAAATCCCTGCACTGACACTCGGCTGGAACCGCGCCGAGCACTGGAGGACAGACAGACAGAGACATACCACAGGGGAAAATTGAGACAGAGATTGAACGTACAGAGGACTCAATGGTACTAAACAGATTTTACTGCTGACGACATCATAATCATGACATCATTCAAATCATCATTGGAGGAGCACAAATAATATATCATGGTCATGTCCACAAACTTCTGGACATAATGGGTCGGTTTACTGGACAATGTTTAAAGCCAGTCCTAGTTCACTTCAGTGGAGAATCTCTATCCAGAATACTATGAAGTTGAAGATAAGGCTTAATCACCATGAGGAAAACCAACCCAATATGTCCAAATGTTTGTGGACACAATTGTATTATTGTATGTTAAGCCCAAGTGAAGACACTGTTGGAATAGAGTCCGTATCAAAACCAAGGACAAAGTAGTGGAGCTGAAACAACCCCCCTCCAGATTTTACATTGTAGGAGCTGAGGTTATACACTATATGTCCAAATATTTGTGGACACCTCTTGTAAAACTGCACACACACAGCTTGTCTAGTCCCTTAGCGAAGTACTTCCAATAGAATATGACTCAACATGAACCTCTCAGCACCATCTAATGCCAGGTGTGTCCAAGGGGAGTATAAAGCCCCCCATGCATTGATCTGTGGAGCAGAGGATGGTGCTCCATCTAATACATTTGGGATGGGTTGAGGTGATGATTCTGATATCACTAACACATTATAGCTGAGTGCAATCAAATCCTTGCAGCCATGCTTTAAAATGTAGTTCACAGTGTTTCCTGGACAGTAGAGACGGTTACTCCAACAAAAGCAGGATGAATTCTATTTAGTTTTCCAGGTGTTTGCATGAAATCTCCAGGTTCTTCATAAATAATATATAAATATCAATAAATCAAGATATATTTTGTACAGTATTAATTATGAACATCACGTCTGTTAACCAGGTTATTATCTGTGTAGGGTTTGATTCCAAAAAGAGCACGAGTGGGTTGTTTGTGTGGTTTGGTTTCCAGAAGAATGAGACTCGACACGGCACAGTCGTAGAAACATCGTAATTAAAGGTGACGATTTAAAATACGGTGTTTTTTTCTGCGCTTACTTTAACATTATACTATGTTCAGGTTTTCATCATATGGTATAATCACCATTTCCCTGATACATATTACCTCAATTTCTCTTGTGATGACTAAAGTACCTACCTACCGAACCACCCACCCCACCCCTGAGGGGGACAATTCAAAGAAAGGACATTTTCCAGGAGACATTCCTCATATAATTGAGGCTGCATATGGTTGCTTTATTGTTCTGTTCTCTTCAGCTATGATTGAAATGCAAATCAGGAAACGTAACATATACAGAGGAGTGAGCAGAACGCAGATCAGTACATTACATGGACATCTAAAGCTCCTGGTCCATGAGAAGCACATGTTCTTTGTACTAAAGTGACTCAAGGTCAATTGAGGACAAAATGCATTTCCAGAAATGGGAACCGTAAAAAAAAAAAGAAAAAAAAGATGCACAAGGGCAGAACAAAAGCTCAATAAAACTATGGACAAATTGAATCTAGGCAGCTCTACAGGTGAAGCAGAAAGCATTCTTCTGCAGTCCTTGAGGAAAACACCACGGTCATATTTCACTTCCAAACCGGGTTTGCAGCACCTATGATTTATGGATTATGAACTATGGGTTAAAGGCTAAATATTACTAAACCAAAGCCATTTTTCCTTAGAGCTTGGTGGATACTAAATATTCACACCTCTCCTGAGCAAGTGCCAAGAAGACCAATGCAAATAAAATAGAGTGATTCAACACTATAGCTCATGAAAATCAGAGCTCCAGAATCTCAAATTACTCGAATAATATCATTTTGAGTAAATTACTATTCAAACGGTATAAATGCTGGGTCTGGTTCAGCATGCGCAACCTCAATCATGGGGGACAGGAGACATAAACACCTTCCACAAAGTGGGTCAGACACAGAAGGTCGTGCTCAGAGTTCTGTATCAGAGCATATTAACGGGAAGTTGACTGGAAGTTGAAAATGTGGTGGGAAAAGGTGCACGAGCAACAGCGAATTCCCGAATTCCGGCACAACAGGAGTTAAGGCTGATACATTTACTCCCCTCAACACACAACCACTGCAAACCAGTGCAGACGCCTAACTGGAACAAATGAAGTGAAGAAGAAACAGACGAAAGAGGAAGAGAATTCATATTGGACCGGTTAAGCCATGTAGGAGAGTTCTACAGATCTGGTTGAAGTATGAAGAGAGCATACTCACGGCAAGTGTTCGATTTGGTTCTGGGGTCATTACTGGGAACTCCGAAATATTTGTCAAACAAATGAGGCCAGCCGTTGTTGTCTCCTAAAAGAAACGATAGAAACAGAGTGAAATGAGCTCAGAACAGTTTTTTTTTTTTTTCAGAGCTCATACTATAGAGCTCCGCAGCAATGTGATATATCTTGTCTGCAGTTACACACATGGTCTCAGCTGAAGTAATAGAATAATGTCTCTGCTTTCCAGCAGGAGAAGCCACACATGTAATATATGCAGCTGAAACTCAATTTGTGGCTCAGTGTCCCGAGTGCAACCGCGTAAGGTCTGGCCAGTGATAAATGGATTTTGCGATGCTGGATTAATATTTTAGAAAAGCGTGGCCTAATACACGCCATTGCTTTCTAAAGTGCTGCAGTAACTGAATCCAAAGCCTCCGTCAGTCAGTGTGCATGTGGCCTCCAACGCTGACATGAAAAGGAAATGAGCCAATCAGCATGCAAATGGTGATGATTCTAGTAGCAGACCCTTTGCCTTGACTTCCGTGACATGCTGAACAAATGAATCTGTCACATGCCCAACTTCTCCAGTTGATGTTCATCAATCACTTTGGACACAATGGAAAAAAAAAATGTTTATAATGCAGAACCATTCGATACTCCAAAGAGTGCTCAGTCTCAGAAGACGTCACAGCCTTTCCGCTGCAGGTGAAGGTCTTATCACATCTGCGGAATTCAGAGCCTGTGCCATTTAATCTTTGTCAGAAAGGCTTTAGACGTTAAAATGTCCCTAATCACAGTCGTCATAATGCTGAAGCTGAATTCTCATTGCTGAACACGCTCAGACGTGGGACTCGATTCAGCCTGCTGAATATCAATTCAAGTGTCTTACGGCGCTGGAGTCTCTCCACAGGCACTTCAAGTGGTCAGTAAAAAGGAAGGATGACCTGCTGGTATTTTCACAGGTTTCAGGAGTAAGAGTGTGTTAAATGCTTCTCATGCTGCAGAATTTGCTGGCATGAGTAAAACATGAACTCAGAAAATAATTACATTCCCTTTTCAAATGAATTTAATTCCAGTTTAAATCCCAAAACAGCTTCCAGTGCATGTTTACTGCTCTGTCCACATGTACATGCTCAACCTGCATACAGAGTCTGACTGATCAGAGAGAGGGGGCGGGGCTGATGCTCAACCTGCATACAGACTCTGACTGATCAGAGAGAGGAGGCGGGGCTGATGCTCAACCTGCATACAGACTCTGACTGATCAGGAGAGGAGGCGGGGCTGGGATGCTCAACTCCATACAGACTCTGAGACTGATCAGAGAGAGAGGGGCGGGGCTGGATGCTCAACCTGTATACAGACTCTGGACTGATCAGAGAGAGGAGGCGGGGCTGATGCTCAACCTGCATACAGACTCTGACTGATCAGAGAGAGGGGTTTCAGATTTTATATTTATTAAGTGTAAAGTGATGTATTGTATATTTTTTGTTTTACTGCAGATTCATGGCTTATAGGTATATATATATATATATATATAAACATCATATATATATATATATATATATATATATATATACCTATATGTGACTGTCTTCTATCAAATACTTTTCAATTTTTTGGCTCTAAAAACTCGAAAACTACAAAACCTCCCACAAAATTGGCATAGAGTCCATGAGGTTAATAAGCTTTTGAGATAAGTGGATAAAGCTCATCAGTCCTTAGTGAGAAACCATTAACACTGGTATGATTTTTGAAAGATGGAAAGACCTCTGTGACCTGAAAGGATCTAAAAGAGATTTAAAAGTTTTTTTTTTCCTGCTGAACTGCTAGAATATTCCTCTAATAAGACTCTCATTGCTGTGGATTTTGTAACCTGTAACATAATGTAACACACCTGCGTTACAGTGCTGTGCACTGCTTTTTGCCCCTGTTGGCACAAACTACAGCTATTTCTTCAGTTTTTGCCCCTACCATCTAAATCACGTGGGCAAATACACTCCTCCTGTCACACCTTTACTCTTGAATTATGTTTGGTTAGAGATTGACGGGGTTTCAGAGGCTGGTAAAATTAACTGGGAAGTTCTGCAGCCACAGGAGACCTTAAACACCATATGGATGAAAGTATTGGGAACACTGCTTCCAAAATCAAGGGGACTAAAAGGGGTACTTTTGGTGAAGTAACTGTCCAGGGAAGACTTTCCACTAGATTTTGGGTCATTGCTGTGAGGATTTGATTACACTCAAATCCTCATTTCCAACTCCCCATCTCCCAAAAGTAATGGATGGAGCACCATCATTACAGAGAACGTAGTTCCACTTCCCCTTTATAGATATAAAATGTGTTTTACAACCCGGGCCAGGGAAACAAATCTTCACGCAGGTAAGTAAATGTTAAGTGATTTAAAGGGACCCCGCTTTCACACGGCTCAGTGCAAGATTAACACACTCCAGAGACTTTATTTCAAAGAGAAATGTAAGCTGGGTGTCCTAAAAATGTTGACTTATCTTCTTTTTTTTACCGCTGATAAAATGTCCTCTGTGACCCTCATTCAGACATCCTGCCGTAAAAGCAAACTGTGGCCACGTCCAACAGTGTGACATGATTAACCTGGGCATGCAAAAATGTGGGCGAACCTGTTCAAAATAAACTGAACAGTTAAGCAATTTGATCAAATGATCAACAATTCTAGAGGGAAAAATGGAATGGAGTACCTTGCAAAACTATGGGAACCCTGGGAGATTTGAGCACCCAGATCACTTTGTGTGAGTCGTCAATCCTTAATTAGCCTGTTAGAGTTATGGCCAGTCCACAGCCATCGCTGGGAAAGGCCAGGTCATGCAAATTTCAAAGTTTAAAAAAGTCCTCTAACCTTGTCCCAAAAATCAGCACCCATGGGTTCTTCTAAGCAGCTGCCTAGCACTCTGAAAATGAATATGGTCCACAAAGTAGGAGAAGCTATAAGAAGACAGTAAAGCGTTTTCACGTTGCCATTTCCTTCGTTCTAAATATAATTAAGAAACGGAGTGGAGAGGAACATTGGAGGCCAAGATCTGAGACAGCTGTCTGTAAGATTGATAGAAATGCAAACCCTACTTGACTGCAAAAGACCTTCAGGAAGCTCTAACAGACTCTAGGCTCAGCAACAGGAATCTCTAGGCTCAGGAATCTCACAGAACTGGAAGTTCTTTGCAGGAACAATGAATGAAAATTCATTTTCAAATTCAAATTCAAGCTGTGATACTTGCCAAACTGCAAGTGTAATGCAATGTGTCGTCCTTCAATTGATGCTTTTGGAGATCATTCCATCATCGTCTTGCTTAGCTGTTCACACTAACAGTCATTTGGACAGGAGGTGCCCAAGCTTTTCCTTGCTACTGCATTAGAAGGAGAAGTTCAAGCCATTCAGTGACCACATTTGGTTTTTCAAACTAAGGTACATTGATTTATGACTGGAGATCCAAAGGACCTGACTGTGTCTCAGTGGCTGTAGGCATCAGACTGTCCATTCTTCCACCACCATGGTGCTGGGCCTCTTAGTACCAAGAATAATGGTGTGACTCAATGAACCTGCTGAGTCATTATTCAAGTGCCTCAGTGTGCTGGAATCGAATTGGTCAGTAAACAATATCTGACCTGCAGTTACTTTTGGCTTTCCAGACTAAGTTATTTTTCCACATATTTTATCCACAAATGCTGACTTGATCCTTCTTGACTGCTGTCAGCATGCACCCTCTGAACCAGCAAGACTTCGCTTTTAGTCTAACAGCCGAATCCCTTCCTCTACTGATGTAACACACTCTCTCACCTAGATATGCAATGCAATGGAGAACCTGTCGTCTAGAGCCTACATCTGCCAACAGCTTCTAAAGCCAGGCAGCACCAAGGTAGCTGGCTAGGATAGATGACACAGACCTAAGGTCCTCTCGTTTTAATTTCGTAGGTCCACAAACCCAGTGTTGTACTACTGAAGATTAATATTTGAAGTATCTGAAAATGTTGGATTTTCTCTCTGAAGGCCAATTAATGATGTATTATGAATTAATGTATTAATATATTCATATATTTTCACCTGCATTCTGGCAGCCTTTGCTCTTCTTGATTGCCATTTGATTATTTGGATTGTTCTGCTGTCTCTCTAATCCTTCTTCAGCTGAGCTTTGACCCATTGTTTCTGGAGGGGGAACCTATTTCATAGGCAATTCAAAGATCATATGGGTTGAAAAGTTTGACGTAAAAACTTTCATAGCTTTCAGGCCAACAATGGCAGCCGACTTCATCCCCTATTGTTCTGAGAAACACAATCCAGCACATCAATCTAGATCTGCTGTGTAGAACTCTACAATTAATTCATCAACCTTAAGCTCAGAACATCATAATTTTCTTCTAAAACATCACAAAGCAGTGCCAGCAACCCTCATCCATCCATCCATCCATCCACCCCCGCTGTTAAAAATGAACGTGCTTCAAATGGTTCTTTGAGTGAAGATCCACTTTTCCCCATAACAACTATGTTTGTAATAGATATGCAAATCTGGAAGACCTTCTGAAGAATCTTCTAAATTGATGAAGAACCTTCTTCACACTCACATATCTTACGTATTACAAACTTGGTTCTTATGGAACTAAAAGTGGATCTTCTATGGTGCTGCTCAAAGACCCTCAATCTGAATCACCTTTCATTTTAAGAGTTGAAAACAAGCAACCACAACAACAGTTGAACCTCAACTCAAAAGGAGAACCTGTTGTTCTCTGAATTAATCCATGTAAGATGGATCATTATAGTGGAATCGGATTGGCACAGTGGCACCGCAGACAGCATGTGTCACACAGCTCTAGATGCCTGGGGTTGTGCGTTCAACCCCTCCTCTGGTCGCTGGCAGCAGTTTGGTGTGTTTGTCCTGTGACTGTGTGGGTTCCCTCTGGGTACTGCATCTCCTCCTGCCTTCCAAAAGTGCACGTAGTGGGTGAGCTGGCTGTGCTAAATTGCCCCCCTAGGTGTTGGCAAGTACCCTTACATGATCTTACTTCAAGCATTTTGAAATGGGACCAAAAAACTCTGTTTATTTGTAACGACACTGCAAAAATACATGTACAGGAAAGAGAAAATATGCCAAAGAACGAGATGTAAATGCTTAAGCAGGTTTTACTGGGTTTCTTAAAACCAACAATAATCTCCAGCTCTTCGCTCTACACATGTCTTCGGTCTTCAGCGACAAAATATGCAAATGAAGAATGCCACGTGAATTAATTTTCCTCGCACAATAAGATATTGTGGAGACTTTCTCTCAGGCTTGGTAAGATTATATTGCCATTTCTTACTCAAATTAAAACAACATGAAGCAAAGTCTGCTCATAAGACGTGGATTCTTTTGAGTCTCTAGCAACATAATCTCACCAAGAAACGTGGATGAAAGAAATAGTCTCATACTGAGTTCGTGGCAAGGTGGCTTGGAGGTTATGATGTTCAGATCCCAGCACTGGGGTCCTGGGTTCAAGGCCCTATCTGGGTGGAGTTCAGAAGGAATATGGACTCAATATTGAATATTGAGTCATAAACAGGGACTCTGGTCTCCTCCCACATTACAAAAACATGGATCTCAGGTGAATTAGCTTCTCTAAATGGCCCTGTTGTGAGAATTATGGCGTAAATCGTGCTTCATCTTCATATTTTCTTACTCTTAAGACATTTGTATGAAGCAAAGACCTAGATTTTAATGCTCACGGTAGATTGTCTTGCTTAATATAAGAATTTACATCTCATTTTTGAAATATCTTTGTAGTTTTACATGATTTTTTGCAGTGTGTACTACAAAGCAACTCCAGCCCAGTGTTCTTTGAGCTCTCAACCCATTAAAGATTCAGCGACAGTTCTACCACGAGACATCATTTGCCCCCGTCCAATCATCTGCCCCATATTTCTGTAAGAAGTATGAATTATAAGAAACTACTGCTAGAACTTTCCTCCCGTATTATCGTATCATATCAGATATCAAACTTGCTAAACCCACATTAGTATCACAATGCACAATGTTACCCCAGGTTTAACCCCATACCTACACTATACTATATGGACAAATGTATCAGGACACCTACTCACTCATTATCATTCTGTTTTTGTTGGAGTCACTGTCCAAGGAAGGCTTCTCTCTAGATTTATGAGCATCGCTGTAAGGATCTGATTGCATTTAGGATGTTGGACAATCTCATCCCCATCTCATCCCAAAAGTACTGGATGGAACGTCATCATTCCATAGAACACAGCTCCACTGTTCCACAGCTCAATGCTGGGGGGCTTTAGACCCCTCTAACCCACACCTGGCATTAGCTTCATATTCATTTATCTGCTCCAGAGAGTCCTGTTCTATTGGCAATACTTCTTCACAGGGATGAGAAAAGCTTTGCAAGTCCATAAATATTCGGACAGGTTGTGTTTATGGCTTGGATATGTCTTTTGGACATGTACTACAGTCAGGAACACAGAAGTACAGAGGAGGCACAGGCGTCAGCCTGACAGAATTAAAGGTAGTGATGAAATATTTATACTTGCCTAGGCAGAACTGTGCCAAATGCGGCAAACAGATAGCTCTCTGTGAATAATTACCCTTTAGAGAGTGTCAATCAAAATATTGCAATTTCGTCTGAGAGTACCTGAGGGTGGCAAAAACATTTGCTTACTAATTGGGTGTTCTCATGATAAGAGTTGATGTCCTCAGAAGCATCAGAGAGAACTCCTTGTCTTGGTACAATTTTAGGAAATAAGCCACGTGCTGGCTCGTGTGCACTCAAACCCTCATGGATTCATGACTGTAGATCATGTGTCACTTATACATTATACGTCCAAATAGAATAGAACTCTCTGAAGCAGGTGAACATGAACCTATTGGCACCGTTTCTAATGCCAGGTGTGTGCCATAGGGGTATAAACCCCACCAGCATTGAGCTGTGGAGCAGTGGAACTGTGTTCTCTGGAATGATGGCGCTGCATCCCATACTTTTGAGATGAGCTGGGGAGATGGGAATGAAGCAGGGTGGAGATCATCTAATATTCTCACTAATGCCACTGATGCGCAATGCTTCCCTGGAGAGCAGAGACAGTTCCTCCACCAAAAACCTCTCTATAATACTCTTGATTTCAGAACAAACAATGAATGAATGAGCAGGTGTCCCAATACTTTTGTCCACACAGAGTAGCCAAAACACAGTTGAAGGGCCAATTGCAGAGCTTTTAGCATGCTGCTATGAGTGTCGGGTGTGATGTACTCTCGTCAGATACACCTCACGGGCATTGGTGATTGATGGTGGTGTCACTCGGGGTGGTGATGGTTGTGGGCCGTGGAGCGAGAGGCAATTTTCCAGGAAAATAGGATCTTTTTTCCACACCATCTGCACACCTGTAGTACTAATAAACTGCACAAGCGTGCAGACACAAACATTTTCAATATCATTGGTTTAGAAATGTAAGTCGGGTAGTGTATACCTTTTATATGTTATACTGTTACCAACGTATAAATATAATTATAAAAATATAAAGTATATAAATGTAGTTCTTAATTTTGTGCTGAAGATGAGGAAATGATGGTATAATATTACATCACGGTATTTAAAGACAGGTGCTTGGCCGTATGATGGTTTCATTGATCACAGACTCTTTGTGTATTGCATGTCCAACATCATCCCACACATGTTCAGTCAGGGATCGGTCTGCTGATGCAACTGGCCACAGAACAGTATCTGTATCTTCAAAGCGAGCACTTGAGACAGCAGCAGTATGTTATCCTGTTGAAATAGGGCACAAGAGTGTTTGTAGAGTAAAGGAAGGGCCACTGCTTGCAGTGGTCAGCCAAAGTGCTTATAATGGAGACCAGGGGTGACTATTTTTGACAATGAGTGTAGATCCTTTGCCCATATCAGTATCCTACCATTAATGAATATTTTTCCCGTAATGATTCCTATAGTGGAGTCAAGCAAACCTTTATTAGCCTTTATTATATATTTAATGAGATTACATTTTTATATTCTATGTTCTCTTGACACAGCTTCATACCTACAGCCACCCCCCCCCCCAAAATAAACAAATAAATATATATATTTGTATATTTTTTTACAAATTTTAACCTAACAATTAGTGTACATGAGCATTAACTACCATATTCCACTACATTTGGAATGGGAATTCGTGAGAATGAATTAAATTGTCAAAGAAAGCTTGTGGAAGAATGGAGGCACTGTTTTGTTTAGCAATTTTAGCGCATTCATTGTTACAGCTATGGTTGTTGAACTCTCTTCTCTGATTTGCAATTTGCTCGGCTCTAATTAAGGCAGTTTAAAGGGTTTAAACTCTTTTGTTCTCTCCAGGGAACAGAAATCTGTTTTTGTTTTGCCCACTGAATCTGAAAGTACTCAGTTCAGCACTGCATTCGGGAGAAGATGACTCACTGCTCTGTGAGCAGAATCACATTACACAGTTGTTCATCGAGGCGTGCCACAGCCACGTACACTTAAACATAACTGCGTTTAACTCACTCCCATCAGCCTCTACGTTAAAGACCACACAAAAAAAAAAAACTTGCCTTTATACAAATACGGTTGCAGGGCACAGCAGCACAGCCTTGATTTGACCTTGATTTTTTTGACCCCTGCTGTCCACAGTGAGTGTGTTTTATGTCTCTATACAGTTATGTCATCTTCTTTTTAGAACTGAGGGACAGTGGTGACTCAGGGACAACAGAGTCTGGAGGTATCTGGCATTTAAAGGTGCCGTGGACATACTCCAACAATCCGATATACAAACAAAAGCAATGTTCTTAAACCAAGTATAAACAATGATTTTAGAAGATGGTCAATTTGCTTATGATCAATATATTGATATATTGGTGACTTTGATTCCAGGTATTGGTATCCCAACAACATGCTGGATCAGAGAGGGGAGAAATCCCTGATGGGAGTCATGATCTGGAATCAGTGTCCTGCGGGGTCAGGCACCACCTTACTCCACAAACACCTGTTACTTCTAAACTCATACACTGACGTGTCTAAAGTCATCTGCATTGCACTGAATGCAGATATGAGGTTCTGGTCACAACACTTCTATCGGACTAAAGCCAGAACTTTGACTTGACCAAAACATGAACTGTATTTTTCTTTAACCATTCTTTGGTAGAAGCACTGCACTCTCGGTCTGCCTAAGGTCGTTGTCTTGTTACACGACCCACATTCTCCTGAGATTCAGCTCAAGGACAGATTTCCCTTCAGTATTCAATTCAGTATTAATTCATCTATTACTGATTTCAAGGCACCCTGGCCCAGATGTGGCAAAACAAGCCTAAACCATGATACCACCATCACCATGTTTCACAGAATTGAGCTGAATATTGTGTAAAATACCAAAGACATTCAGAGGAAGTAGCCTCTTACTAGTCATTATCACCATGTAGGTCCGTCACCCCCCATGCCCTGTTGCTCAGCTTGTCTCTGTGCACATGTTATGACAAGAATGGCAAGCAATCTTGTGATTATGTGACCTTTTATGAACTGTGGAACATTACTATACATCCACATCTCATTGAGACAGACTTTGGCTAATTACCCCTGACATAAAGGGCAGGACTCGGTGCCCATTCCACTCAAACACAAATGAGGTCTTTCAGAGTAAGAGGAGGCTTAGGGCTGTTGTGATGGGGATAAGCTCTGACAGCAGGGTGGAAATGTCAAATCATTGTTGGGGACTGGACCAGCACAGCCAATCATCACTTCGGTCTGAATCCATCCTCAGTGCTGCCTGGAGATTCTCCAAAACCAGCCTCCAGCAATACAGTGCACCTACTCATACTGAATAGCCTTCCTTATTTTTTTACATTCGTACACGTGATGCAACAGAAAACATAGAAAACTGAGGAATAATGCACATGGAACACACACAATGAGCAAGGAACTCACGAGGAGCCTCCTCAGATGCTTTTTCAAAAGGCCTGAAGAAGCTCCATGTATGCTGAGACATTGTTGTATCTCCATAGTCCATGAAATTGTTTTAAATGAGCCTGGTTGAACATTGATCTAACAGCTTTTTGATGCTGGTCATGCTTGCTGAGCAATTTGGTCTTGAAGTTCATGCTAGAAAACCAGCTTGGTCATTCTGATTGCCCAACTTGGTCTTGCATGTCATGCTGGTCGACCAATTTGGTCATGCAGGTCATACTGGTTAACCAAAGTTGTTGTGATTTGTCATGATGTATGGCCAGCTTGGTCTTGCAGGTCACACTGGTTGACCATTGTGGCCTTGCTTGGTCATGCTGAATGACCAGCTTTCATGTTGGTAATATTGGTTGACCTGCTTGGTCTTGCATGTCATGCAGTCTAGGTTGGTCATGTTGGTCGACTATCTTGGTCAGGGTTGATCATGCTAGTAGACCGGGTAAATTAAAGATGCCCCGTGATGGCTAGTGCTACTCCTCCAGCTGCCCCATGGGTGTTCTGAGGTAGCTCCACTGCAGAACTTGAGGAAGTCCTTGGTCGTAATGTAGCTGTGCAGATACCATGCTGGATTTCTCCCCTCAGGTGCGATAAGTTGCTGATAAGTTTCAAAAGAGCCGTGAGGTCCTACAGTAGCAGGAAGCACTGTTATGTACCCGGTCTGCATCACTTTGAACACGGTCTTTCTGAAGAGTCATCAGAAGAAAACCTTTCCTGTGTCCTCGCAACAAAATTCAGGCTCCAAGCTTTTCAAAGGAAGAGCTAAACAAGCCTGACACACTTTAGGAAGTTCTGTGGCCTGATGAAGTTAAACAGAAGTTCTCGGCCACGGTGAACGAAGCTGTGTAGAGCAGAATGCCATTTCATTGAAATCTCCACTTCTTGGACTTTCAGGCCTAAACTTGATCAAAACATGAATAAATATTTCAGGCAGCTCATTTGTAAACATGTTGTGTAATAACCTTGTGATGTAACCAAGTACACAGTGTTCAATGAGCTGCTCAACTGACCAATTAAGAATCATCTCAGGCCTGAATGACTTTCACGTCTTATGATGGCTTTTCTACTTTAAAAGGCTTCTTTAAACTTTCAATGTGGTTTCTGTGTGTAAACATAGCAGCTGTTATCCAACTGTTATCCAAATACACAAACTATCATCATGATGGTTTTATTCATCTCTTTGTCCATCCATCCATCCATCCATCCATCCATCCATCCATCCATCCATCCTCCATCTATACACCTATCCATCCATCCATCCATCTATTCAGCCATCTATCCATACACTCATTCATCTATCCAACCATCTACCCATCAAAACACCCATCCATCTAATGATCCATCCATCCATCCATCTATCCCTCTACCCATCTATTCAACTCCTTTTGTATCTAATAGCAGAAGAGGGTTTGATTGAATTTGCCTTATTTGACGTTGCACATTCTGTGATGTGAATATCGCAAATGTGCAAATCATGATGATGGTGCTGAAATGACATTTTGTGCAGCCCTTCTCTGATGCAAACTTAAAGACTGTAATAACACAGTGTCCTTCACCATCACTGGCATTAATTAATAAGCTGTCACATTCCGATGCTCCACCTGTTTATTATTTTTTAATGATCACCCTGATAGTGAGGACTTGAATATTGAAAAATGGATAAAGTCAGCAATAGCTGGAATGATTTAATCTCAACTGGAGGTTCTTTTTCTGCTGTACATCGATCTGTTGTCTTTAAAGGGAAAAATGGGTAAAAGGTAAAAAGGCTGTCTGGGTTTGAATATTAGGATCATAACAGTCGTGTAAATGGGCACAATTCTGAGACCTAACCTACACCTAACCCTAACATTAACCTTAGTAAAGTCATTCTTAGCATGTACATGACTTTTCAAGTGACTTGGTTTTCAACATGTGCATGAAATTTTGACCAGTATGTTGAACCACAGAAAGGTCACAGATCATGTAAATATATACGGAATATGGAACCTGCAGAACCGTGTACGTATACTTGGACGAAACAGGACATTATCTTGTGTTGTGAAAACTTGTCTTTTATCTTTGCATCTGAACCATCATTAAATGCTCCAGAACAGACGAAAGATGAAAGTCAAACAACGAAAAACTGATCAAATTTGGTTTGATTTTGCTGGAGAAATCTTTTTGAGGCTTGCTCTACTATAATGGACGCTCTTTATCGATCCTTTAAAACCACGGCTTTTTCTGCCAACCTTTTTCCTAATAAGGTAGGTAATCGATTTGTGGGCACTGACCTCAGTGCTAACCTCCTCTCGCTTCTGAACTCTCTTTTCAGAGCTGGATATCTTTGTTATGTACAGTTTCAGATATTGTGCTTTGTTATGTTCCTTTATTACGTTAAACAGCTCCACACTGTGAGCCGAAACTACCCGTCCATTAAAATACGCCTGATCATCACCAGTATCTCCTCTTAAATGCTTGGGAAGAACTGAAAGGTGTCATGTTGAGAAGTTAAAAATAGATGTTCTGTGTTGCCTTAAATAACCAGGGGGTTATAATTAAAAATTGCTTCTCAAAACATTAGCACAGCGATGACATTTCTGATTTTCCACACAAACGACATCAATATTAATCTCATGCTATCACTCAGACATCCCAGTTTTGATATGCATGAGCATATTTCATCCGGAAGCCCGACTGTATAATGTGATGTGAATGGAGGTTTGATGTAAATTAATGCAAAATGACATTAAAATATGCCACTCATACAACTTTCAGCGCTGATTCCAGATTGATGTACCCAGTGGGCTCCATTTCATATTCCGGAATGATCAATAATGAATGTCTGATTTCAACAATATTCCATATTTTCCACAGAATCTGTTTGTTAATGAATGATCTTCACATTATGACTGACATTACCAGTTAGGCCAGTTTAGTCACTGATGCCCAGCTCAGTGAGCTAACACTAAACACAGGGCTCCATTTTACACAGCAGAGGGTCTGTCCGTCACTACTAAACAGTGTCTGTGTGTGTGTGAGTGTGTGTGTGTGTGTGTGTGTGTGTGTGTGTGTGTGTGTGTGTGAGAGTGTTGTGTATAAAAGCTTCATTATACTGTAACTCTGCCTGTCTATCCATCTCTCAATCTACTGTATCTCTCTCTCTCTCTCGCTCTCTCTCTCTCTCTCTCTCTCTCTCTCTCTCGCTCTCTCTCTTCTCCGTTAAAGTTTTATGAGTTTCATTTCAGAGCAGAAAGACTAAAAAGCATGAAATGCCTAAAACCCAAAACAGCAGATGGATGAGATAAGTGTAATTACTGTGGCTGGAATAAATCCACTCCACACAGCGATACGTTAAAGCTGCTCAAAACTCAAAGTCTTCCAGTCTTCGTTTAACAGCTCCATTACTTCACAAGCAGAGCAAGACAGAGCTTCAGGTTTGTCCAAACCGGAAAAAGCTATTTTAATCTGTCTGTCACACTGGAGTGACTGAGATCCTGTTGGCTCCGTGTGGATCCAGCATGAGAAGAATGTCTAATGGAAAACTCTCCCAGATTGCAAACCCCCGGGATGATGTTCAAAGACACTGATTAACACGTGCATCTCATGGAAAAAGTGATCAAAGTCATTTTGTTTCATAATTTAAATCAAAATAATAATGTTTTCATTAAATTTAGGGTGACATTTTCCAAGCCTTTTTGTTATAATGTTGAAACTGTCTGATTAGTCATCCTTTAACATCAATTGTCAAATAAACTGGTGAATGGATGGATGGATGGATGGATGGATGGGGAGAAAAATGGGTGAATGGATGGATAGATGGTGGATGCATGGATACCTTATGAATCTCCAAGGGGAAAGTCACTTATCTTCCCTTAGACCTTGTAATGTCGTTGTAGAGGCAGCAAATGTAACTGAAAACAACTGCAGGACATTTCCAGATGAAGACAGATGTCCTCTACAAACGAGTTTGTGCCTAAAATGTCTACCAAATCAGACAAAGCACATCCGACTAATGCTGTGCTTATAAACAATTAATAAGAAAGTAGGCAACACTGAATTATTCACGATTCTTCAAAAGTTAAGCTGTCCTGGTCCAAAAAGATCATAAAACTTTCATGCAACACAAAAATGTCAAGTTCTGTTGTGTTGACAGGTCTCTTGTGTCAATCTGTGTCTATGAATTGTTAGGTTTAATGACTGACGTCCTCCTTCAGCTGTCTACACACATTATTACAGTTGGTAACATATGCCAGCACTTAGGAACAGAACAGAAAATCAATTGTTTTCTCAAAGCAGAACCAAAGTTTGAAGGTTTCCGTTCCAACATATCTGTGTAATGTAGTCTTGTGAGCCATAAAACTACCAAGAAACAACTGTAAAAGTAAACTTTTCATCAAAACATGGTCAATTTGACAACTTCTTGAAATCTACACATTATATCAGTCCTTTTTTATGTTTGGAGAAATCAAAGTACTGCAAACAATGAAAATATCCCACAAAATTAGCCTAATGACTGACCGCCGATGACCAATCCCCGGCAAGTAAGGGTGTAAACGACAATGACACATTACAAACCTACAAGAGGATGTCGCCTTTTTAAACATTTCGATCAACTGAATCTTATTAAATCAGTCAGCTATCAACTCATATATCATCATATATAACATCGTAATATAAATATGCTAATACACAAAAAATAATGCAGCAAGACGGATAGGTTTAACGGGGAATACCTTTGGGCCTCTGGATGTAAGATGAGATATGGTTGGGCATGGAGACCTACAGGTTCCGAATGGCATCCTGCAGCAGAGATGTTGCAGCTGGGCCTGTAGATCCTGAACAATCGTAGGTTGCCACTCCATTGGTGATAAATCTGGTGATGGCCAAGGAAGTGTTGTAATTTGATGAAGACATTCCTAGGAAACCGTGCTGTGTGTGGGAGCATTATCCTGCTGAAAGATGGCAGTTGGAAGCCCTGCTATGAGGTGTTAGTGTCTCTCGTATCACTACTAGGGGTGACTCTCCTTTGCAATGGCTCGCAGATCATCACGCCAGCAGTTGGGCCAGTGTGTCATCTCCACAGCATAGACAGGATCCCAAAAAGAAACTGGATTTGTAGCTAAAGAGAGTTCGGTTCCGGTCAGTAGCAGTCCAGGCAATGGGGGCTTGGTCAGAACAGTCTAGATGACTAGATTTTTGTGCAACAGGAGGGCAATCGTTGCACACTGACCCCCAGACACTATTGCTGTGTACATCTCCAGCCCCCTGACTGCTCATTAATGCCATGCCCCACAGCACTGCCTGAGTCCTGCAAGTGGCAAAACACACTCTGCAGAAATCTCGGTGGAATCATATCTACACAAAGCGGTGGATGAGCAAATTTCAGTACGTGCCAAAGCAAATGGAAAATATCCAACAAGCACAAATTAAGACGGGAAGTAAATGGATTTATATTAAGGAGAAGGTAAAACAGAAGACCACAGCTATTGCTCCAACTTCACCTCGAAGGCAAGACCAGAGTCCCATTACTGTCTGACTGGTTTCTGCAGATAGAGACAACAAAGTGGATCAAACTGGTTAAAGATCATCTCCAAGCAACTTCAGGGAAGGGACAGATGTTTCCAGTATGTGAACTGATGTTTAAGAACACTGTCCATCAAATGTTCTATTCCTTTCCTGTGTTTTATGGTAAAACATCTAAAAGACACCTAAGAGACACTGAGACTGTCTGTGGACAAGTAGAGATACTCTGAAAAAGGGTTCCTTTAGAATTCTTTGGGAAAAGGCTCAGTACAGAACCATGACAAGATCCCTTTCCCTGGTTTTCAGGGTTCTTGGTGTTGGTGGAACATCGTCTGCTTCTGTACGGTGAAGAATGAATCAAAGAACCGATTTTGAGTGTAGATTAGTAAGACATTTTTCCAGTTAGCACCAACCGGTCTGAAGATGTACCTTCATGCAAACTTTTGCTCCCTAAATGCTGAGCAAAAATGGTTCCGAAAAGGTTTCTGATCCGTAGTGACAGTGGAATCCGATTTTTTTGGAATCCAGTTTGGCAGGTATTATTAATGCATCTCAAAAAATGTGAATATTGTGATTTCTTTTTTTGTTCATTTAATTAAAAAAAGTATTTTTTTTAATATTCATTACATTTAAAGTGATATATTTCAAGCTTTTCAAGATTTAATTTAATTTTGATATTGTATCATGTGAGGATTGTGGTGAGGGAGGGAAAAGCCATGCTGATCATCACTAAAAAAATGTATGAAATATATCAGTTTACATGTAATGAAAAGAAATCTGACTTCTTGTATGAAACTATGAACACAAATGAACTTTTTCACAATATGCAAATGTTCTGAAATGCATTAGTATTGATGCACTGAATCTGGATCAAGTCTCCTTTACGTTGTCTGACAATCTCAGTATGACTGCACCGAAACAAATGAACCAATTCTACTTCAAATAAAATACATTAATACTTTAGAAGGTGTTTCATTCGTACGTTTTTATTACACAAACTTCAGGGATACTTTTATTCTGAGAATTCCCAATATGTGCTCTGTTAATATCACATTTCCAATGAGAACCAGTCACTGTTCTCCAGTCACAATTTGAAGTTATCAAGCAGGCAAGCACCACGGACAGAGCCCATTTGTCTGAAGGCCAACCTTTCACCTTCAGCACCATGGACAGCAGTGGACTACCCAGTAAAGGGGCCCAAAGAAAGAGAAGGTAACAAATTCAGAACAGTAACACTCAGGACTTTAGGGACCAGAGCACCATCGTTTCTGCAAACCACTGTTAGACGGTTCTGGTCGCCACATTGTTCAATTGTGTTTTAAATCAGACACGAACGTAGAACATGTACATAAGTATTCACAGCCGTTGCTCAATACAAAGCTCCTTTGGCAGAAATTACAGCCTCAAGTCTTCTTGAGTTTGATGCTACAAGCCTGGCACCTGTTTTTCTGTGCTGTGAATATTTTCCGGACGCACTGTACGTCCCAGTGCTTCACCAAATATCCTACACTCCAAAAATGGATCCCGATTAAACGGTGACAAGTTTCACATAAACGGAATGTGTTGCATCAACACACTCGAACTTACTAGTTCTGACTAAAATTGGGCTCGTGTTCTTTATATCACATCAACTCAAACTGCCTTTTATCAACTAAAATGGCAATAACATCAAATGGTCTTGGGAGAAGCAAGTTCTCATTGCAGATGCAATAATCAAATGTTTGGGGTCAGATGACATATTTTGTCTACATTGTTATTCTTTCTCCAACTTTTGGAACCTCGTGCTCCTCCACAGCCACAGGAAATCAATAAAAAACATTTTGCCTGAAAATAAAAGGAATCGATGAGGCAAGCACTTTCAAGAGATTTGCAACACCAATAAATGTCTCGGAGAGAGCTACTCATATTCAGGCAAAAAAAAAAAAAAAAAGAGAAGAAATCATAGCTTTTATTCGCCTCCCAGGAACCTGGAGGACAGTTTAGAGGACTTTTCTACTGTGCAGCATTGCTTGTACTACTCTTCCCAGAAGAACCATAAGAGAAGGAATCATCTGCAACCTCAGTATGAATCTCATTGTCTGCAGCAGTCTTGACTAGACTAGACTCCATGGACCACCCCGAGAGACATGAAATAAAGTTTTTGGAACGGCTTTCGTAGTCCTCTGAGCTAACCATCATAGAACGATTTGTGGTGTGCTCGTACACAAGCCGCTTCGTGCAAAATAACCCAGGAATATCAGAGAACTAGAGGTCACTGAGAACAATGGCAAGCATCAGAGAGCACCAGGCTGTGGAGCAGTGTGGAACATCCACTGTAAAGCCTTCCCAAGACCGCAGAGGCTGGATATAGAGGATATAAATGAAGGGTCTGATGAAGAAAGTGCACACTACTCGGTAGAACCTAAGAGCTGTGAAGACCACGAGTGACTCCGCCATGTGTGGATCCGTGTCTGATTAAGCTAATTACCACTGCCTTAAGCCTCAGGTTCTCAACATCTAAGCCGAATTAAACAGCTCATGACTACACAGCCATAGAGACTCTGCTGTGATGAGAAACCCTGTGCTATCAGTGCTGACAAATCCTGGTCCATTTCTGACCCAAAGAAAGGAAGCTCCAAAAAATCTGACCCTGGCATTGTTACATTTGGCCTTTCACTCTGCAACACCTTCCACAAGATTTTGACAAGAAATAAAAAAAAAATAATGGGCACGTCTCAGATACACCAGCCATCACCCTCACGCTCTCCCTTCTCCATTCTTCCTCCAGACTCCAGGAGCTGGAGCCAGTAGGTCTATGCTCGTTAACTGCTTCAGAGAGTCCTGTCCTACTGGCGGTTCTACTCCACGGGATTTAGACAAACTGTGAGTGCATTTATTAGAAGGGGTGTCCACAAATATTTGGACATGGAGTGTGAAATTTGCTCCTTGCTGAGCCTTTGAAAATTTCTCACACACATCAGTAAGAGCTTCGGGTTCTCAGGCGGTTGTGCTGGTGATGTCAATGACCTGGAATGAATGTGATGAATGAATTTGTTTTCGGACAAAGCGGCTGGAGTGATTCTCCGGCTCCGAGAGGTGCATCATTTCATTATCTGAGATTTGTTTGTCCACTGACACCAGCAGATACGTCATTCTCAACCCTGATACAGGACAATGACCCCACTGTTCAATAGAAATGACAGGCCTGTGTGTGTGAGCACTGACAGAATTCTTACGTAAAAAAAAAAAATGATATTCTGGACACTTAGACTAATAGCTCACTTCATCATAATTATTCTTCCAGGAAAATATGTGGCCTCATTTGTGACATTTTGCAAAGAAAACAGATTTTATAAAAAAATACATTTGCTTATAAAAGCAGAGGTTCATTAACATTTTCACATTCACGGTCTCCGAAATTTACATTAATCAACTTACCACACAGGAGCACTGTGTACTTCTCTAATTCCAGACTGTAGCTCATCTGTTTCTCTGCAGACTTTATTCTCCTCCTTTCACCCTGATCTTCAATGATCAGGACCCCACAGGACCACCACAGAGCAGCTATGATGTGGGTGGTGGGTCATTCTCAGCACTGCAGTCACACTGACATGGTGGTGGTGTGATAGTGTGTGATGTGCTGTGTGAGTGAATCACACACAGCAGTGCTGCTGGAGTGTCCACTCATTGTCCACCCTATAAGACACTCCTACCGAGTGTCTCCACCTTGTAGATGTAAAGTCAGAGACAGAAGCTCATCTGTTTCTGCACAGTTTGTGTTGGTCGTCCTCTAGTCCTTCATCGGTGCCCACGGGACGCTGTCGGCTGGATATTATTGGTTGTGGTTCTCAGCCCACGAGGGGTTTAAACACCCCAGCAGCTCTGCTGTGTCCGATCCACTCGTACCAGCGCAACACACACTAACACACCACCACCATGTCAGTGTGACTGCAGTGGCTGAAAATGACCCACCACCCACATCATAGCTGCTCTGTGGTGGTCCTGTGGGGTCCTGACCAATCGAAGATCAGGGTGAAAGGAGGAGAATAAAGTCTGCAGAGAAACAGATGAACTAAAGTCTGTGTGCAGCCTGAACATGCAACAATACAGTTCATAATCACACAACAGTGAGAGTGTAGCTATGATTTCTACGATAATGGAAAACTGTACAGATTCGTTACGTTTTCTTGCCTCAGGCTGAAATTTTAGCCATTAATGTCACAGTTTCATCATTTTTGTCATTTGTGATCATTATCCATGTATGACTGCTGGGTATGTGAATTATGCAGCGCTGTGTGGCTTAGAGAGGGGTTTAAACTTTGTGAACCCTTTCTATTTTTAAAAATGAAAAATGTTCTATATTTCTACATAAATGTGAGCTCCGACTTCATCAGATTTTCCTAAATGTAGATAATAATACTTGCTCATTTAATTATTGAGGGAAGTGATCCATTATGACTCATCTATGAGGGCAAAAGTATGTGAACCTTTGCTTTCTGTATCTGGTGTGACCCCCTTGTGCAGCAGTAACTGCAACTAAACCTTTCCGGTAAGTGTTGATCAGTCCTGCATGGCTTGGATGACTTTTAGCCTCTCAAGTCTTTGGTAGGTGCAGTGGGAGGGTCTTTGGTGGGTGTAGTGTAACTGGGCAGATGGTGCAGAAAGAGTTGTGGACTGGAACACTGGCCTACTGACTGTTTAGTAGCCTGTTGGCCTGGGGGAAGAAGCTGTCTTCTGACTGGTTCTGGTCCTGATGCTTCTGTACCTCCTACGGCTGGGCAGCTTTGAGAACAGGTAGTGGCTTGGGTGTGTGGAGTCCTTTATAATCCTCCTGGTCCTTCTCAGACAGTGGCTGGTGTATAACTCCAGAAGGTTTGGGAAATGAACCCCAGAAGATGTGCTGGGCACTTGGTGCTGCTGACCGTTTCCAGTGATGGATGCTCTCTCCTGCTTCGTGAAGTCTGCTATCAGCTGCTTGGTCTTGCTGACATTTAGAGAGAGGTTGTTTTCCTAGCACCATTGTGTCAGGAAGCTGACCTCCTCTCTGTAGGCTGCCTCGTTGTCATTGGAGATCAGCTCTATGATTGTTTTGTCTTCAGCAAATGTAATGATGATGTTGGAACGGTGTCTGGCTGTGCATTGGTGGGTGTACAGGGAGTAAAGGAGTGAGCACACAGTCCCGAGGGGCTCTGGTGTTGAGGGTCAGTGAGGAGGATGTGTTTCTGCCCATCCTCACCACCTGCCGATGGCCTGTTAAGAAGTTTAGGATCCATCTGGGGAATAGAGAGCCGTTCAGACCAAGATCCTGAAGCTTCATGTCGAGCCTTGGGGAAAGGATGGTGTTGAATGCTGAACTGTGGTCCACAAATAGCTTCCTCACATGTGTTTTTCTTGTCCAGGTGGGAGAGGGCAGTGTGCAGAGTGAGGCCAATTGCATCATCAGTGGATGTGAATTGTAGAGGGTCCAGAGTGGCAGGCAATGAGGAGCAGATGATGTCTCTGATCAGCTTCAAAGCACTAGCTTATGACTGAGGTCAGAACAACTGGAACCAGGACCAAAAGTTATCTTCACATCTTCTTACCCATTTCTGTCCCTTCAGTGTTGCTGTGGGCTCCAAGCTTACCCTGAATCATCAGACACACGGCAGGAATACCCACTGGGATATCACACACACTCATTCCCTCACATTCTCATATCTAGGGGTAGTTTAGCATCTCACAGACTCACAGACTAGAACATGGATTGAGCCTACAGCCCCATGCCACCCATTATTTATTATTATTATTATTATTATTATTATTATTATTAAATTATTAATAAATTAAACCTGCAGAATCCACAGAAAGTGCCCGTGTATGTCCATCACCTGGTAGAGCTCTTGTGGTTCAAAGACTCCATTGTAAAAATGACAAACAGCTTCCTTTGTATCGAAGCCCCCATTTGAAAAGAGAGCTGTTTCATCCTTCCTTCCATATCTTACAGATGATGAAAGAAACAGTCATTGATTGAGTGCAGGTGGTCCCCTACATCTCTATCTTATGACGCACCAGAGGTTTATCATAAACCTCATTCCCCTCTCTCTCTCTCTCTCTCTCTCTCTCTCTCTCTCTCTCTCTCTCTCCCCACCTTTATCATCTGAAGCATCATCACCTCCAACTTAAGTCCTATTCGGATTGTATTAGTTTATCTGCAATCCCAGTTTCTCCTCACTGATTAATCTCGCACATCTCAAAAAATGCATTGGTCACATGATCATAAACACAGCAGTTACGCCCAAATGGTCGATGAGACACCGGCTAAAATGATTTTAGTTCCAGGCAAAGCAAAAGTCCAACGACGGCTGATTTCATAGGTGATGTGATTCATGTGCAGGTGTGGCCTGACAGTTAGAGAAGGGGGCTGAGCACCGGAAGGTCGTTGGTTCAATTCCCTGCACTGGCAGTATGTGGGAAGACGAGGAGTGAAGCGACAGTGGTCAAAGCCAATCTAGCTAATATCCACTGGAGGATCTCAGATAAAAGCATCAGGTGATATCTACCACAGGACGAAAATTAGCAGACCACTACAGTGCTCCTGAAAGAAGAAGGGAATTAAGCACAGGAGGAGACAAAACACAGATATGGGCGTTCCAGTCTATGGTTTCAGCATAGAGGGCACTTGATCTTTCATTCAATGTATTTCATTTTTTTAGCAGGAAGACCTTTGGAAAAGCTGCACCCGTCCTTCAAACTGCTCCAGAATCACACTGCGGTTTCCTGTCAGAGTCCAAAGTGACCTTTCAGGTGCTGTGAGGGAATATAGTGCTGCAGAAGTATCACAAACCACGAGAAAGGGATTCTTATCCACTCAGCGTGAACCTGGAGACCTGCTGAACCTGAAATGCCATTAGCATGCACAACATTCCTCTTTTCTTGTTCTTATCATTCCTGTCCCCTCTGATAAGTGTCCTGTCATTATGTAGGCGTTGACATTTACCCTCTAAGCTGACCTTTCACACTTGGCTGCTGAAACAGGGTCTAATCATTTGGCCTGGTGTAAGTGGAGAGCAAGGAGGGCTCATAGGGGTCATATATATATGAATATATGAATATATATTCATTCATTCATTCCCCTAATATCCATGTTTTTGGGGGGAAAAGCAGGGGAGCATAGAAACTCCACCCAGATAGGGCCCTGAAGCCCAGACTCCAGCACTGGGAGATGAACATGCTCACCACTAAGCCAAGATCTGCACAATTCTCTGGTCTGCTCCCACACTGTGGCCCCACGATCTGGTCAAGTGCATCATGGTCTGTTTCCAGGGATGAGGAACCGAGGGGTTGAGTCGAGCACAGTCTCCTAATTTCCCTGCTGTGACACACCTGCTCTACCTGCTGATGAGTGAGATGAATCAGGTGTGCTTGAGTGGGCAAAGCACATATTTGTGCAGCACTCCGGTCTTCCAGGTCTGAAGCTGGCTCCTCGCCATTTAGACTCTTATTCCTCATCATAAGTCCAACTCATATCGACAGAACCTGGACCCAATTTCCAGAGTCTGTGAAAAACAAATCAGCAGTTACAGGATAATAAGGATTATGATTAATAACTGAATAATGCCGAGAGCGTTTAGAGGGTAACGTCTTAAGCTTCTCTGTGTGTTCAATCCTGAGGCATTTAATTCCGTAACTATGGAAATGACTGTCATTATTAAGTTACAGGAGTGAGGAATAGACATCCGACAGCTGGAATATTAAGGGATTACGGTTATGTTCGGAAGCGCCGGATAAAATGTCAACATTATTTTCTGATATCGCTGGTGTCTTTATTAAGTGTTGTTTTAAATGTCGACTACATCAGTGAGCTACGTCGGTGATGTGCTGCTGGAGCTTCAGATGATGAGATCATTCAAGGCAAAATGAGAAGCCTTGTGAACTGCTGGTGTATCTCGTTTAAAAACACTATAACACCTACATAATATTCTGAACAACATCGAAATGCTTCAGGCCAAGCGTCACACTTCCAACCTCTCCTGGTGTTCCCATCGACCTGCGCACTCCACTTCCCAGAATGTATGACCCAAGCACCCAACGGACCAATCAGAGATCAGCATCACCTGAATACTGATACGTATCACCTGTTTGCTATGTAACATATGTATTTAAGGTTCTTGCTTTGTATCACTGCAAACCATTGCCTTTGTTCCCACAGTGCATGCTGAGTGTTACCTTACCTCGCCTCCTTTCTCGTTTCAAGCTCAGTTTAATCCTTTATTTCTGGTTTTGCCAGTTTTTGACCCTGGTTTTTGGATTGCCTTGTTATCAAGCTTTTATTCTGTGTGCATCTGCCTTGCTTAGCAAGTGTGACACCAAGGGCTCTCAAACCTGGACATGGAGAACCACTGCCCTGCAGGTTTAAGTGTTTTGCAGAATTCCAACTGTTCCAGACGATGTAAATGGTGAGAAAAACCAGGTCAACACATCAGGAAAACACTAGAAGAAGCAGATCAGTGGTACTGCAGCACTGAGAACCAGTGCTTTACTTAATGTTCTATTGTTCACGGTGAAGAAAGATCCCAATGAATAGTTCTAGATAAACAGAAACAGGAATCGCAAGCATAATTGTGTCCACCTGGACAATCGCAAGCGGTTGTGCTCATATTGCTGCCTGATGCTCGTGCACGTAGATTTAATCACAGCTGTTCAGGAGAGCATTAATCAGCTGAATTGAAACACTAAGGGCTGGTTTCCCAGACAGGAATTAAGCCTAATCCTAGACTAAGATTAATTTCAATGCAGAATCACAATTCAGAATGCAAGACTACGCTTAAACCCTGTCTGGGAAACTGACCCTAAAAGCCTGTTTCACTTTCTGGGCATCTTGTGTGCAAACTGAGGTGAAACAGGATCAGTTAAAAGCAAATATTTTCAAATCACTTTTCAATTTAAAATCAGAAATTGAATAGCATGGTTTTTTTATGCTCCTATTCGGAAACAAAAATCAAGATGACTTTCAATAAAAATTCAGTCAGTCAGTCACGACAGGAACACCCCCTGGACAGGGAGCCCGTCCATCACAGGGTACCACACACAGTCACACTCACACCAAGGGGGCAGTTTAGCATGACCATTCCACCTACCATGTGTATTTTTTGGAGGCAGGAGGAAGCTGGAGGTCTCAGAGGAAACCCCAACAGCAACCCGAGTGAGGATCGATGGCAAGACCCAGGACTCAAACCTCCAAGCCCACTGAGCCACACAGAGCACCCCCCCCATATGCCATTTTTAATCAGACCCACAGCAGTAGATTTGGCAGAGGTGTGAATCCGTGGTATAGTGAATCCGTGGTATAGTGAATCCGTGGTATAGTGAATCCGTGGTATAGTGAATGACACAAGTAAATTATAGCACTGTGAATAGCTGTGTATCATACAGTACATGATGGAAGTCTAGTATTATGTACATTCTGATCAACACATGCATTGGTCTATCAGTGCTTAGTGATGTTAAATCAGGTCAGATGATGATCCAGGAGAAATCTGAAAACAAATTTGATTAATTTTATTAATTCACAGAACCTCAACTGCTGTCCTCTTTACTGTACTTCTGTTCACCTGCATCTCTTTCTACACTAAACTCTCCTTTATTGCTTATACAGCTGTTCCATCCTCAGTTGTCACTTGTGTGAAACTGTGCAGTCATTTTACAGTGACTTTACCACAGTCAGGGGCTCTTTTCAGAATCTAAAAACTACAACGTAGGTTAGAGTCTAGTTTCTCCTCCAAATCAAGTCCAATAGAAAAGCACAAAGCTCTCAATCCCAATGACCAGCATAGTTCTCTGACTGTTAATAATTCATTCATGTGCAGCTACTGCTGGGATCCCACAGAGGAGACAGAGACAGCCAGGGGAGGACACGACAAACCCACGCTGGAAGTGACTGATGGAGAAAATCAAAAGAAAAGGGAAACAGAACCCAAACACAGTCAAACAGAGGGAGAAGCTGTCTGTCAAAAGCTGAAGACTGACCGCAGTTCTCCTCATCTGCCTGGTTGCCGCAGTCGTCCAGTCCGTTGCAGTGCAGGAGCTGAGGCAGGCAGGTGGTCAGGTTGCCGCAGGGGAAATATCCCAGAGGGCAATGGGAGCGCTCCTCCGACACATTAAACATAGTCAGAGCCACTGGGAGAGAGAGAGAGAGAGAGAGAGAGAGAGAGAGAGAGAGAGAGAGAGAGAGAGACATGTTAATTGAGATTCCAAACAATAGAAAGAAAAACTGTGTTTCTGTGTAACTAGTTCAGTTCAACCTGATTCCAGAACCCATCACTAGATGCTGGAACCACAGGAAGGATTTGTCTGCCTTCAGCCACAGAAGCATCAGTGCATCATCTTAAAGGTACTGGAAGAGCTCCATCGTCATTCCAGAGAACGCAGTTGCACTGCTTTTCAGCTCAGTGCTGGGGGTGGGGGTCCACTGTAGCCAAATCATTTGATAAATTGGGTGTGCAGTTTAAAATTCACTATGGTACACTGAGTGCCAGATAAGGAGAAAACAGTCCTGCAGAATAAATGGTGCGTCAGCATGAAGGATTGACCCTGGAGCAGATGGTGGAGATACTCAGCACTGCACAGTTTTCCGCATAATCGATATTTTCATGTAATGAATATGTCGTATTCATTACACGTGAAGTGGCTGCTGTGATCTGACAGTCCAGAAGATGGTCATCGACACCTTCCACAAACACCAAAGGCTGCTGTGTCTGATCCACTCGTACCGGTGCAACACACACGAACACACCACCGCCATGTCAGTGTGACTCCAGTGCTGAGAAAGACCCACCACCCACATAACAGCTGCTCTGTGGTGGTCCCGTGGGGTCCTGATCACGGAAGAGCAGGGTGAAAGGAGGAGAATGAGGTCTGCAGAGAAACAGATGAACAACATTGTGGAATTATAGAACCACAAAGAGCTCCCGTGTAACTGCTAACTGGGTACGTCCCGCTGAAGCTTCATACGCATCTCCGGAGTGATGAGTCTATTCAAATCGAGTCACTTCAATCATCATAATTGGAAAATGGCACTTGACAGACACCTGCACAGTTAAACGAGTGAAGCGAGAGTAAATATGATAACATCTTCTCACTGGTTGATTTGGTTTAGGTGTTTGTGTGTGCTCGTGTGTTCCAGCTCGAGTCGTCTTCCAAACCAGGGCTGATTATTAATAATGTCTGCTGACATCTGCTGATTCCCAGCCTGTACGAAAGACACCTCCCACGTTTTCTTCTCACAGAAAGGTGGACTAAATAAGGATTCATAAAATATGAACCAAAGTCTTTCAAACACTCTTTCATTTTAGTTGTTAAAGTTGAAGCTGCTGGGGAAGAACACAAAGAACTGCAATTTCTGTATTTATGAAGCACAGCTGTTTGATGAAGTATGTACCGTGACGTGTACAGGTTTGGGCATTCCTGCTTAAAAGGACTGCTGCTGTGAGCAGTTAAGCAAGTTGGAGATGAAATGTTCTCCAAAAGGCATAAAGTTACTGGTGAACACACACGTTGCAATGTTTTAACGTTTTATTATTTTAGAGTGAAAAAACGAAAGGAATACCATGAAAAATTAGCCTGTTGGGCTTGTTGGCTTGTTCATAATCGTTGTTAGGAAAGGCCATGTGATGGAAACTTTAAAACATTGTAAATACCTCCTCTAATCTTGTCCCAAAAATCAGCAGCCATGGGTTCTTCTAAGCAGCTGCCTAGCACTGTCCTCTGAAGGTAGTGTTTTCAGGTTGCCATTTCCTCCGTTCAAAATGGGAGTTAAGAGGAACAGTGGAGGCCAAGATAAGTTATGGAAGACCAAGAAATTTGTCAGCTAGAAAGGCAAATCAGAACCCCGTTTGACTGCAAAAGACCATCAGGAACATTTTGCAGACTCTGGAGTTGGGGTACATTGTTCTTCTCTGCAGCAACGCCTGCACAAATATGGCCTTCATGGAAGAGTCATCAGAAGAAAACCTTCCCTGCATCCTCACCACAACATTCAGAACCAGAAGAGCCTGATGCAACTCGTTGGATGCAAAAGGGCATAGAATTCCATGAAAAGAACACCTCTCCAACTGTTAAGCATGGGGGTGGATCAATTGTTCTTTGGGGTTGCAGCCAATGGCATGGGGAACATTCCATGGGAGGAAAAAATGGAAGCAAACACAATTCCATCTGTAAGCTGAAGTTGTAAAGAGGGTTCTATAAATGGAAAATGATAAAATAGACCTCATAATGTGCAGCTGAAGGTTTTCCAGTGGCCCTCACAGTCCCCTAAACTGAACATCACTGAAAACCTGCTCTTTAAAGAGCAGTGCATTAAAGACGGCCCAGGAATCTCACAGAACTGGAAGAATTTTGAGAGGAAAAATGGATGAAAATCCCTCAAACAAGAACAGAAAGTCTCATAAACCATCTACAAGCTCTGATACTTGCCAAAGCGCTTTTTGTGTGACTGAGTAAATACACTAGCCTGGAAATTGGTACAGCAGTGTGTTTTGTTTTTCAGCTTGTTTTTGTGATGGTTATTTACAGATATTATGTTCTTGTGCTCTTTAAAATGCTGCAGTTAAATCCTCCCAGTTCTGATGTGTCCATAAAGCTCTGCCCTGAACTGGTGGCTCTAATATCTGTGAAATAATGATTTAAAACGCAATGCACTGAAGTCCGAACCTCAGGTGTTCCCTTATTCTTTATTTAGAGCACCATGAAAAAACTATGACTGCTACACTAAATAGTGCACTAAATATTTAATCAGATGTCATGCGACTATGGCTGAATATAAATGGCTTTCTGTAAAACATCTGATACATGATTTGGGTGGAGAAGCTGCCATTTCCTGACCTGCACTCTTACATATAAACATGGTTCACGTGCTACTTTCAAAAAGGCTGTAGAACAACCGCTGCTGAGATGTGTGATTGAGTAACCTTTCAAAGGTCAGAAGAATGATCTTCTATGGCATCACGTAAGGAACCATTTGAAGCACCTTTATTATTATTGACGTTCAGAACACTTGTGGTCAACTCGCATGTTCTTGTCTGGTTCCCTTGCTTTCCTTGCCTGCCTCTGTTTTTTTAGGACATGGCATTGTTCCATTTACCTTCTTGTCTACCTTTGCCCCGCCTTGCCATTAGTGTTCCCACTTGTGCCTCCTTTGTAGCCCTGCCCTCTCGTTATCTTCTCCAGGTGTGTGTAGTCTGTCTCTGCGCATGTGTACAGAGACTCCCTTCACCTGTCAAAACCTTTATGGTCATTTTAACCATTTGTGATGGGCTCCTGGCTGGCATGCAACCGAGTCTGCCTTGGAATAATCAGCAAGAACAGAAATAAATACACCTTCATTTGATTTTCTACGACCCGTTCATCCGTTCATCAAATGGCTTTGGTCCGTACGTAATAGTCATAGAGTTCTGTTCATATAAAACCAAAATCAGTATGATTGAATAAATCCATGATATAAATATACATGAGATGATTACATTCAGCATTTATGAATACTGGGGTGATGGTGACGTGATCCATTGCGCTTCATATATTACACCAACAACCAGCGAGGCTTCAGACGTGGTCAGTGACATCACTCGCTCTTAATGAACCAGAGCCAAGTTAGAGAAGGTAATCGCCCACGGGCGGACAAAACCCACAACTCTACAATCATTTATAACTGGATTTCTGCAATTACCTGCTTATTCAAGCCGTCGTGTAAACAGCATATTCCCAGTATCTTGGGTCGGAGCAGGATTTTCCAGTCTGTGCATGACTGAACCATGGACTATGATACTGGAAATAAGCCTGCAATGCCTAACCCAGCACCTACGAGACACAACGCTGAAATAAACAACATGATTAAAAATTTGTCTATATTTGGCTCAATGTCTGATGTCTGGGTCTTATTGCATACGTCTACGAGCTGGTTTCAAAGCCGAAATCCAATTACGTCCTACAGCATGTAGACCCAGAGTTTTCCATGATCTGATTACTCAAGTGCATGTAAGCATGTTGATGGGATTAGTGACTAAATCAGATTTCCTGCAGTTTTGGGATTATCGGGTGTATGTAAATACATTCAGTGCATTTCAATGAATGAGCTGTTGGTTGCATTATGATTCCTACTCTTCTGGATCTACACTGCTCTCCTTAACTGCCTGAAGCTGCTACCTAGAAATGACAAACACTCTTCTAGCCACCACCTGTCAACCAGGATCTGGCTCCACCGCCACATGAAACACAACCCGGCTTTAAGCCCGAGTCACAGCTCCAGGCTCTGCGGGGCCAGAGGACCACGGCAGGTTTTCTTGCCAGCTTCAGGAACAGTGTTATGACTGATGTACAGCTGCGCTTTCATGAAGAAAGTCCTACAGCATATGTGACCCTGAACACAAACATACATCCCTGTATGTGTAAATATTAATGTTATATACAGCATGTCTGTCAGAACAGGGTATGCTCTGCAAAGTTCAAACGTTCATGTTTGCTCCATGACACTTGCTGAAGAACATCTTCTGTTTGTAGTAGCAGCACATATCAGAGGTCAGTTCTCTGCTATACACAATCAATTCAATAAAATGGAATTAATTAAATGATGTTTACATGGTGCATGTTTAATCGACTGGATGGTAATTCTGGCTCAAAGCCAATATGCAGCATTTTTCGTGTACATCTGCCAGAGCTTGTACACACACACACACACACACACACACACACACACACACACACACACACACACACACACACACACACACACCACACAGACTAAAAATATATTAAAATCCAGTTTCTAAATGACCAGAGGGATCTTTATAAAGGCGAGAGTCTCTTTCCATAAGCAATCGCTTAATCATGGCACCATAAACAGTTCCTGTTTAGTAAACAGTGTTTACTAATAAGGCGATTATTAGAAAACTGCAGGTCATCTTCATTGATCAGTCCTGCTTTTGTTCGGTGGTGATGAACAACGAATCTGCTTGTGCACGATTCCATCAGATCTATCCCTGATTGAAAATGCTATTGGACGCTCGATCAACACTCCACCCCTACCGCACCATCTGCAGAACTGAGTGAGAACATTCAAGCTGCATGGGATGGATCATCACAGGACACCATTAGGAACCTCTACAACTCAAAGCCATGAGAGACCTGACTTCTGTATGTCGATCAATAAATATTGATCAGATGAGTCTACATTTATAATCAGTTATTGATCCTGATCACCTTTATATTCCTTCACGACAGCACTGCAGTCCCTCACTTCTGGGGGAAACAATTTTTTGATGACGAGTGTATCAAATTCAGAAGACTTGTGTAAAAGTGGTGACCTCTTCTACATATCCGAGGAAGCCCAAATACCACAAAATCTAAGGGAATCATCATCAAATATTATTTAGTTTAATCCGTCCAGTGCCAATCATCTTCCCGTACAGATATGACATGCTCCAGATATCTCTGTCTATCTGTTTACGCTGTGCTTATATTGGCACATTTGTACAGCGTCTAAGTGTTTCATCTAGAATGAAAAGAGAGCAAAACAGACAAATCAATCTCCTCACATCCGAGCGCCATGCCAAGCCAAGTCAGACTGTAATTGCATGCACTCATCTGCAGCTTCCACTTTATCCATCACCTACATTCAGAAGCACCAAGCCTAATCAAATTAGGCAGTGTAGGATGTCTGGGCTTTCCTCAGGCAGCAGCAAATCAAATGTGATAGGGATGTTAGTGTGTGAAGTCCAGTGAGGTCGTCCTGTCAACAACTGATTCCTTAAATCGAGTGAAGGAAACTTCAGGTAAATGCAGTAGAAACGTTCAGCATTGGCCTGATACCTTCTGAGAAGACGGAGATGCCCAGCGTTTCCAGCAGTTCGGTTGTTTTCTGTTAAGTGCCTTTTATTCTAATTCATAATCAATCATTTGAGGTAAGATTATCTGAAATACTTCTATCATCCACACTGTAAATGTGATACTTTAATTCGCTTTATCTACAGTTTTCTGTAACATCTGTACATTTTCCACGTTTGTCTGCATTCATCATCAACATGGAGCTGCAGACCAGTTTCAAAATTCTACTTATTAAAATTGTTTTTGTAAAAAAAAACAAAAAAACATAAACATTTGCATAAAGGTTTCTTTGCCGCATGAAAGGGCTCTTTGGATTCATTGACAAATCACCGCACGTGGTTCTATATAGAACCTTTTTGAAAAGGGCTCTATATTATACCTAAAAGTGTCCATCTGTTGGTAGGTTTGACATCATTACAATAGCAGAACCCTTTTTGCTCCTATATGGATCCTATAAAAGAATCCATTTAGAACCATGGACAGCACGTTCTCCATGAATCTGAGGTAAAGAATAATGGTTATTGGCTATTTTGGGAATAAAGGTTCTTTGAGCGTTCATGTTTGTATACAGAGCCTTTTTTAACTAAAGAACCCTTGAAGAACCATCATTTTGAAGCATGAGATGAGAGGCACGTTGCGAGATGTGAGAATATCAACAAATTGTAACAAAGTGCAACAAACTGTGATCTATTATTGATGTATTAAACTCTTATTAACTCTCGAGCCACAGCACCTAGAACCAGAGATGGGCAATAAATTACAAATATCAATATATTGCCAACGACGTTGTACAAGAAAAAAATGACCATATCATAATTTTACATCTGCTTACCCGGTGACCATCTGTGGTTTTGGAGTCATATTGTCCAGCCCTATCTAGAACCTCAATACAACAAAGTGCTGCCAATTTAGTTCATGTACAATATATTGCTTAACAGGGTGGTAAACACATGTTTATTGAGTAATATTACGATAATAATCTAACAGAGGTGTCAAAGCGGGTCAGAAATGGGCCGGTTTTCATTCCAGCCAAATGGAAGTTCATATGATCTGTTGTTTGAAGAGCAGCTGATTGGTTAAGTGTTGCTGCTGGTTGTTAAGAATGAAAACCTGTGGCCACCAGCCCAGTTTGACACCCTGACATACAGGAGCCTCTTTTGTTTCCACGAAGAACCACTTTAATCACCATTACAAAGGTCCTTTACAGCGACACTCATCTCTATTAGACCTCTACTGTCAAGAGTGGAGACTAACGGAGATGGATGTGTTCCAGCTGAGGTGGTCAGCAAACGTGTGGCCACATCACGGTCCACAACGATCCACACTGCAAAACAAGCAAATATGCAACATCCAGGACAACGTCGCTGTGGTGGTTTCAGCTCTGAATGGTCTTTTCTGTGCATCTCATAATTAGAATATTGTGAAAAGTCCATTTGTGTCCACAAAGTGAGACATTTCATGCCTTGTTCTACTTGAACAGTCTGGCTTATAACTCATGAAAATCATAAATCCAGAATCTAATCTGACTAATATTTGGTTTTGAATGTATCACTAATCAGACAGCATCACCCTCAAACAAATACGTCAGATTAAGTGATGGATGTAACATAAATGACAGCTCACCTCGCTGAGTAGATGTTCTGTATGAGCTCTCACACAGTGGCTCACTAGAACAGGTCACATGTGGACGGATTTTATAAACAACTTTTTATAAGCCCTGGTACCATGGAAATGGACAGTGTAACATGCTAGCACAGATTATGTCCCAGACATGCTCATCCAGCACACTGTACCTTCTCCATCTCACATCTGTGGTGTCTTCATATTTTCACTCGTTTCCATCTGAATTAAATCCCAGCCAAACCAGCTTTCAGTGCATGTTTACTGCTCTGTCCACGTGTACATGCTCAACCTGCATTCAGACTCTGACTGATCAGAGAGAGGGGGCGGGGCTGATGCTCAACCTGCATTCAGACTCTGACTGATCAGAGAGAGGGGGCGGGGCTGATGCTCAACCTGCATACAGACTCTGACTGATCAGAGAGAGGGGGCGGGGCTGATGACATCCCTGACCAAGATGGATTACATAGGAAAATGAAAAGAGAGGGGCAGTTTGCTCTCTTCCTCTTTCAGAGTTCAAATTTCAGAATAAAAGCCCTGAGAATGTATAATACATAAGTCATAAACAAAAAGAGTAAAGGACACCCAGGTTGTTTATTTGTTGGGTGTAAACGAGTACATTTTTGAACAAAACATGATTATATTCATTTAAATATCTGTTAAAATGTAAATAGAGATAAATATCTCAAATAGATTTGACATAAATATCTCAAATGAAGACATATTTGGTCTCTTATAAATACGTTCTTTAATGTTTGAGCAAATGAAAGTTCTACATCAGCCATAACTCCCTTCTAAGCTGCTGAGTTTCACCGTTTATGAATTTTAATCTTCAAAGATCTGACCGTCAACTCTGTCCTTATCAAGGACTTGGTAGGACTTGACTTGACTTAGGACTAAGCTGGTTTAGATCATAACTAGATGACTGGGGTCTCCATCTCACATCTATGGTGCCTTCAAAAGTGTAGAAACCCCAACTGGTCCCAGCATGGTGTCTCCAGTCCACACTGTCTTCACTCATGCATGCATGCATTCATTCATTCATGAAATTCTAAGGAAAAACACCCAGATCTGAACGGAAGGCAGTGCCATAATGAAGATCTGATCACCAAACGATGGGTTTCCAGCAGTGAAGGGGTTCATGTCCAAACCAAAGATGAAGAGCCATCAGAGTTGCCCCCTAAAGCAGGTGCAGGAGGACACTTGATCTAACTCACCTGACACGCCACACAGCAGGACACCAACGATGGAGGTGTGCATGGAGCTGCAGAAGGGAAACAGCTGAAGCCCAAAGTCCGACTGAGTGGAAGAATGAATGACCAGCGCTCGCGCACACGCTGCTGCTCTCCAGAGCGCGCGACCTGTCTTTTTTCTTACTTATTCCGACCAAGCCACGCCCCCTGCACGCCGATTGGCTAATAGGGTCTGGAGTCATGGGCTGAGATTGGACAGGACTGGGGGGTAAGACTGCCTCAGTTTCATTGGCTGAGTTTGACAGGTATTTTAACTACTTGGGGGCGTGTCAGAATCTCTGAGTGGTGATTGGCTAAGAGGTGTTACTCTGAGTTGGGCTTTGATAGTTTCTTTATATAAACAAAATGACTTGATTCAGTATTTCATATACATAATCTCAGATCAGAGCTGATCAGAGAGAGGGGGCGGGGCTGATGCTCAACCTGCATACAGACTCTGACTGATCAGAGAGAGGGGGCGGGGCTGATGCTCATCCTGCATACAGACTCTGACTGATCAGAGAGAGGGGGCGGGGCTGATGTTCAACCTGCATACACACTCTGACTGATCAGAGAGAGGGGGCGGGGCTGATGCTCAACCTGCATACAGACTCTGACTGATCAGAGAGAGGGGGCGGGGCTGATGCTCAACCTGCACACAGACTCTGACTGATCAGAGAGAGGGGGCGGGGCTGATGCTCAACCTGCACACAGTCTCTCACTGATCAGAGAGAGGGGGTGGGGCTGATGCTCAACCTTCACACAGACTCTGACTGATCAGAGAGAGGGGGCGGGGCTGATGCTCAACCTGCATACAGACTCTGACTGATCAGAGAGAGGAGGCGGGGCTGATGCTCAACCTGCACACAGTCTCTCACTGATCAGAGAGAGGGGGCGGGGCTGATGCTCAACCTTCACACAGACTCTGACTGATCAGAGAGAGGGGGCGGGGCTGATGCTCAACCTGCATACAGACTCTGACTGATCAGAGAGAGGAGGCGGGGCTGATGCTCAACCTGCACACAGTCTCTCACTGATCAGAGAGAGGGGGCAGGGCAGGGTATTTATCCAGACTCACAAAGACTGCAGTCAGAGCTCTCTCAAAAAAGAATGATCTACTAATCTTGGTCTGAACAACTAGAGGCCTCAATAAAGTTATTGGCAAAGTGATTGAAAAACTCATCCATACTCAGCCACATCACAGCACAGAGACTACTTCAGACAAGTTCTAAAAGATATTGACGTAAACTCAGATTCAGGAAAAATCTCAATTCTGGTGCTTTTGGATCGGATATGCATCCTTTTGACTGTCCAATGGCTTGGAGTTTAAGGTCATCTTTTACTACCAGTGAGAGATTGCTGCAGTCTCAATCGGCATGACTGCAACTGCCAACTAAAGTTGAATGAGACCACCAGAGCAGCTTCAGGTGGAGTTTGGCCCTCAGAGAGAGGTGAGGCTCGTATTCATGAGTGAGAACTTTGCAGGTCTTTGAAATGCTCTGTGCAGTTTCTGACCAGTTGTTACAGCTATTCTTTTAAGAACAAGAAACTTTCACCCTAATTCTCTGGAGTTGCATCGTGAGATACATGCATATCTATAAAGTTCAAGAAGGTGCAGAGCAGACAGTGTTACAAGGCAGAACCTCAAAATAGAATGGAAGATTCTGAAAGGTCAGATGGCTGAGTTTGCAGAAAAACCCAGAGGTGATGTGGGTGATGTCAAACCTCCTTTGTTGTCTGATGTGCATCCAGGCAATAAGAATGCTTTGTCAGAGGTTACACCCCTAAAGAAAGATGTTAAGAGAGTGAAACAAAAGGTCAAGAACCTGGTGGAGAGGAACACTGAGCCTGTGGCTTCAGCCACCACGGCAAACTACCACATGGAAGCAAACCCGAAACCAATATGAGGCAAAGAAGCGGACCATCACAAAGTGCACTTCCCCAAAAACGAGAAGAAAGTTGTCCAGAAATGGATTCTCTTTGCAGAACCAGTCAAGCATAGCTCAAATAAAAGGTCTATGCAAAACATGCCCTGAGCTCCACAGGTTCCATTTCAGGACTCAAAGTACTGATAGATTTAACACCTACAGCCAGACTCAGGATTAGTGGTCACCCTGGGAGCTCGTCCATGCAAACAACAGCACCAAGTGTGACTGGCAACTCTGCTTAATGCCTCATATTCGGTAGATAAACCAGACCTTGTGTTGATGTTTGCTTCAGAACAGGAAATCAGTTACTCCTGGGGTCATCTGACTGCTCAGCCCCCAAGCGGTTTCGGGATGGAGTCCTCAGCCATCATTTTCTTCTCATGGACAGGGTTGAGGGGGGTAGTGTCTGTTTGGCATTAGTTTCGCTTTCAGTGGGGTGGTTATGTTATAAAGGTCGGAGCTTGTTAAAAATGATTTGGGCCAGACGATGCCTCTGCAGTTATTCCCGCTATGAAGAGAACAAAGTGCCTACAAATTAGTCACAACAGCTGCAATACAAGTGCATCTAAAGTGGGTTTTCCAGCCACCAAGAGTTTGTGAATTTTGAGCATTTTGAATGGAAAATAAAAATACATAAAAAAAGATTTTAATGCAACAACAAGGTGGGAAAATTGGAATATCACTAAACCCAAATGTTGCAAAAATAAATAAATAAATAAATAAAAATTCTTGCATATAAAGCCCTACATGGGTGCCTGCAAGATCTAATCTCCCATTATGAGCCATCACGATCACACAGATCACAGGGTGCTGGTTTCCTACTTGTTCCCAGGATTCATGAAGCTTCAGCAGGGGGAAGAGCCTTTTCTTACGAAGCCCCCCAGCTCTGGAATAAGCATCCAGATAATGTTTGGGACCCAGACACCGTCTCAATCTTCAAGTCCAGGCTGAAAATTTACTTGTTCAGTGTAGCTTTAGGTAATTAATGTCTCATCTTAGTTATAAGCTGTAGATCCAGGGGCTGATGGACACTGGGATTTATGGTAAACTGGGATGTTGCTGCTGCTGTCTGACTCCTTCACATGATCACTGAGCTTTGTGATGGTGGAGCAGTTGGACACCAATGGTTCAGGATGCTCAGACAGTCAGGGGTGTGTGGGGTGCACCTACCAACATTGAAACTAAACCTTGGCTGTGCTACAATGGACTTATAATGTTTTGAGGAGGTTAGTGGTCATTGTCACTTGCATCCATTGAGTAGCCAGTGTATTGTATTGCTCTACAGTCTCTCCAGTCCAGTTATTCTGAGACAGCCCATTCTCTTCTCCAGAGACCTTCATGGCTCAGTGCTTCTGATCTCTGCCCTGAGACAGTAGCTTCACTCTGCCACATTAGCAATATGTCAGCATGATGGTACAAAGCTGCACGGCACAGCCGCCAACAGCACTATGGGTCACTCTTGCTCTTCACCAGAAGTGTGAACTACTCACTGCTGGCCATGTGGGAGCCTGGACTTGTGGGATTTGTGACCTATGGATTTGCCAGAAAGCACTGGCCTGACCACTAAAACCAGAACACCTGCAGAAACACTGTTGGGGAGAAAACCTTAATGAATGGTATTCTGAATATGGTTTTCAGGGCTCAAAGAGTAAAGAGTAAGGGAATTAAAAAGAATTCATCTTGTCTCTACTGTCCAGGGAAGACTTTCTAACAGATTCTGTAGAATAGCTATAAGGATCTGGATTAAGGAGGTCAGAATGTTGGAAAATGACCACTCCACCTCATCCCCATCTCATCCCAAAAGTGCTGGATAGAGCACCATCATTCCAGAAAGCAGTTCTACTGCTCCACAGCTAAATGCTGGGGGCTTTATCCTTCTTACCTGGTGTCATGATGCCAATAGGTTTATGTTTATCTGTTTGAGAATCTTATTCTATTGGCTGTAGTTTCTACAGGGACTAGATAAATCGTGTGTGCATTTGCACATGTCTGCAATGGGTGTAATGTAAAGTAAATGAATGCATTCGTTTGAAGGGGTTTGTGCAAACATTTGGACATATGTTTAGTTGAAGGGAGCCTCATTAATGTTGTTTCGTGGTGTAGCAGGAAAAGCTCCGCACAGGGTTAGAACATAGATTTTCCAGGTTGTCGAATTTATGGACAAATCAGTAGACAAAGTCAACGAGGCCTGAACACACAAACCAGACTTTACAGCCAATTAGACGAGTAATACATAGCAATGCATGACATGCCTGTTAAAAAGAACATGGGTTTGTATAATTATGGTCATGGTTAAAGACAAACAGAGGACAAAGTGTTTGTCTGTCCTCTGAAGGTCCACTGACCCGCTGTCTCCTCTCCATAACCCGGTTAGCCACCTGTGTCTCTGACTCTATTGGTTGTTATTGTGCTGATTACAGAAGCTTGTCTTTCATTGCTGACATGCTGTCTTCAATCCCAGGTGGGTGGATGTCCAATTGGAGGGTCCCTCACAGAGCAGGAGAGAATTGTGAGATGGAGCACAGGGTCAAAACCAGTAGCTGAACCCTCAGGGTACTAGACACATTCAGAAAACTTGTGGATTCATCCTGTCAATCTGACACCCAGTTAGCCTGTTCATTCCACCCTGCTTTTTCCTGCATTGCCAAATGACCCGTGAAATGAGAGCTTCCCTTTTTTTCTCCGCTCTCCTGCGCAGCCAAAATGCGCTGTACTGTCCCAGTTTAGGCTGTTTCATATTCGCAAGGCCACAGCCTGACTTTTCAGATGCAGGTTACAACTAATCTACACAAATCCACCTTGGAAAGGTCAGACTTAGGGTGACTTCATCAACTGGGCAGACCCAGGGTCCACTGAAGCCAAATTGAACAATGTTTTAGATGGGCTGGCTGTGAGCCACACTGGTGACATGTTATTTTGAGAAAATAATCACAGCTATTACACAGAGATGAGCTTACATAAACTGAGCAGAAACAATCATTTTTTCAGAGTCTGTGTTTGTGTGTGTTCTGCAGCAGCGGCCTGCCGAGGAAGGAAGCAAGTGGTGTTGGAGATAAAACTCCAGGATACATAAACACTCCTGTATTGCTAATCCCTGACTTTTTCAACTGGAGCAGGTTTTACCATACCTGCACTGACCTGTAAACTTCATTTGTGTTCATGATTTAATTCAAAAAGGTCAACTGTGTGAATTGTGGTCATTACATGCAAAAAGAAACATTTAAGGCTTTTTTATTTTTTGTCAGTATGGCTTTTGAGTAAACTACTAGTGTCAGGTCGAACACTGCTGACCTGATAGAAGACAATCATCAACACCCTCTGTAAAAAGGGTCATCCAAAGAAGGTCATTGCTGGCTGTTCACAGAGTGCTGTATCAAAGCATATTAATGGAAAATTGGCTTTAATGGGGAAAATGTGGTGGGAAAAGGTGCATGAGCAACAGAGCATTGTGAAAAAGTGGATTCAAGAACTTGGGAGAGCTTCACAAGGAGTGGACTGAGGCTTGTCAGAGCATCAAGAGCCACCACACACAGATGTCTCCAGGAAAGGGTGTCTGACGGCAATATTCCAATCGAGCACCTCCTGAAGCAGAGACAGGGTCAGAAGCGACTTAGGAGAACCAAAAATGGACTGTTGCTCAGAGCTCCAAAATGCTCTTTTCAGATGAAAGTAAATCCTGCATTTAATTTGGAAATCAAAAGTCCTGGTGTCTGGAGGAAGTGTGGAGAACACTGTCCAAGGCGTCTGAAGTCCAGTGTAAAGTTTCTGCAGTCTGTGATGGTTTAGGGGACGTTATCTGCTGGTGTTGGTCCACTGTGTTTTATCTGTGGAAAAGTTTTATGGACTATCTGCTTTACCAGCTGGAATCAGCTCCTGCCCATGGTGCCAAAACTGCTACCAAATGGTTTGCTGACCACAATTGTGCTAGACTGGCAAGCCAACTCTCCATACCTAGGGAGGAACAGTTGTCAAGGAGAAGATGAGAAAAGCCAAACCAGCAATAGCGATGAGTTGGAGGTCACAATCAAAGCAACCTGAGCTTCAATAACTCAGAAGGGCCACAAGCTGACGGCCACAGGCACTTATTTACTGAATTTGTGGTAAAGGAACCCAAACCATGTCTTGAGTGAAAAAATGAACATATTTGTCAGACTTTGGACATTTTTGTTTTGCACATCCGTTCTGTTTGAGCTTATGAAATATTCAATAATACTATAAAGGGTTAAAACATATACAGCATCCTGTTTGTTTTTCATATCACATGATAATACAGAACAACTATTTATAACATGATAAGCTGGGCTCGTGACTTTGCTCTGATGTTGGCTTGACATCAGCGAATGAAAATTTCGCCTGCACGAATGTTTGAGATGAAAGTAGTAGAATGCAGAGGGTGGCAGTGTGGGTACCACTCTAAGCTTAACTCCAGGAGGAATTTTAACATTCATTAGAACAAACACGCTGCGGTTAGTATTCAGTTGCTACAGAAATGCGCCGTATGGTGCATTTTTCTTCCTGTGACCCTCTGGCTAGCAGACCATAGAAAAACGGCTCGGTTGACATGTGGTACTGCCAGAGGGGATCAAAACAGACCTCTTTTCCCTCTGTCCTCTACTTCAGAATGCAGCCGCTTGCACAGGCGATGAAGCAACCGGTGCCATCAGAGGAGCTTCAAAAAGAGTTTGGGGGAAACCAGATGAAAGAGTAAGGAACCAAAAGAGGCAACTGAAGACTCAAGACAAGGGCTGAATTAGAATTGGAGAAAGAAAGTCAGGAAAATTGTGAGAACTCCTGGAGATTGTGTTTACATGAGTTGCCGTCTTGGCTACAGATGATTAGGAACATTTAGCATGGGATTATTGGCCATTATATTGGAAACACCTATAACACAGGTGTACTTTGTCGACTTCTAGTTACTTTATTAGCTTCCATCAATGTAAAAGGACCACCATCGAGTCTCAGAAACAATGGGTCCAAAAAGGTTCTTAGCTGAAATGTATGGGTCTTGAAGGGCAGGACCGGATCATAAAAGGACGGATTGTCCAGGAGCTCACTGATGCCCCAGGACACCATTTTTAATGTCGATTAAAATTTAAATTTTACATTTTTACTTGATTTTCAGCAGCAATTTGAGTCAATTTTTGTTTTTGTATGTTTTTGATGATCGTACCCTTGATCAAACAAAACAAACAGAGGTGAAACTGGGCGTGACCTGGTGGTTAGGGCTTCGGCCTTGTAGCTTGAAGGTTGCTGGTTTGATTCCCTGAACTGGCAGGACGTGACTGAAGTGCCCTTGAGTAAGGCACTCAATTCTGGATGCTTTGGATAGGGCTTCCCCACCACTCTGGGCATGTGTGCTCACTACCCCCTCTCTCACTAGTGTACTATTCTGCTCACATCAACACTTTATTAATATTTTGTTGGAAAATTGCAGAATTGTTGAATTGTGTCCTGTTTTTCGCATAAACGTTACTTGCATCATCATGTATTAAACAGCCTTGAAGATTTTGCTCAGTGGACCGTTCCCAACCCCACTGCATCCCAAAATCCCAGCAATGCTGATAAAGACTTTCATTTCTAAATACATTATCTTTTTAAAGACTAAAGGAGAATGAAATAGCTTGTCGTGTTCATCTAAAGAGTTCTTCAGCTCTGCTGGTAGTTCTTCTCTTAGTGAATCTTACTTAGAGACTGAAGATAATGACGAATGAGCAGACACTCAGGTTTAAAAAATGGTTATCTGCTTTAAAAATGGCTGTGTGGTCAGATATGATTCACCCAGTGGCTATATGGGCCGGGTCATAATTGAACTGTTGGTGACTCAGAGGGATTAAATGTCTACAGAAATGATTGACGCTTAGTACAGATCTTGGTCCCACGAGTAATTTAATAGCTGATTGCTTCTTCCGTATGTGATAGGATGGACCAGCGTTCTGTGTCAAGCGTATCCCTCTGGGTCAAGACCAGAGTTCAGAAATGGGATAAAGGAGAATCCAAGTGGAGCCAACAATCCATCGTTTTGTTGTTGTTGTTGTTCTTGTGTTTCAACACAAACATAACGTTCCAGAGCAGATATGTAAACAGTCAATTCTGCGTCTTTAAACAGTCAATTACCTGTCTTTAGATGAGTAACCTGGAATGTCAAATCCATCACATAGAAAGCTCCAGAGAGGATGTGCATCCTACAGCACATGAAGAAGTTCTACCTGCTCATATGAAAGCCTATGAAGTTATGATGTTGTGGGTTTATTTGTCAAATTTATTAAAAATAGCATGAACAGTATTGCTAAAAAATGTAAAAGTGTCCTTTCCCCCCTTCAATTAAGGCACCCAGGTACATGTATGAATGGATGGCATCCCTAGGATTTGGCTTTTGTGCTTAGATCTGTGGAGCATTTCAAAACTTCAGCACATCATCAGATCGGCAGAGAAGACCAACATTGTTCACCTGCCCATTCGACCTTCAGTGCCAAAGAAAAGCTCTCTTATCGTACGGTGCTGTTCCCTGCTGACCAGCTGCTGATAAAGTGCCAGTCAGCACCGTGAATACCATGTTTAAAGGTATGGATGAGTGTGAGTGGACAGACATATGTGGAGTAGAATGCAGTCTGATTCTGCTTCTGGTTTAGATAAGACACGCACACAGTGCTGAGACGGCAATTAAGTAGTGTACACATCCTGTATCTCCATAGAACAACACTGCCAATGGAATGGGACACTCTGGAGCAGCCACACATCATCCTAAGATCACCACAGCCAACGTCATGCATCAGGGGTAGGAAACCTGTGTGGAAGAAAGTCTGGTGGGATGCCAATGTGCCACGCTAATTGGGCTGTGGAGCAGTGAACCTGTTTAGAAGCTCCATCCAATACCTGTGGGCTAGAAGATCCCTCACAGCAATGTTCATCATCTAGTGAAAAGTAGAGTTTCTCTGATTTCAGAGGCAACTTTAAACGAGCAGGTGTTTACAAATGTTTGGATGGAGATTGTATTTGGACTGGTTATCTTTCTCCAACAGATGATGTGCCCTGCTGGGTACGACATGGCCAGACAGTAATAACACATCAAGACCTAATCCCAATGTGGTGAAGTTAGAAACCTGTCACATTATCAGCAAAGAGGTGGTTCAGCATTAAAAATGATCTTCATTTCAGTTTCCAGGGACTGGCTGTGTTATTTTAAAGCAGTCAGATTATGAGAGGTGTGTAAAAGAGGAAAACGGCATTCGTTCTAATAGAAGTCGGCAATAACACTTCCCTGGCGATTCCAGGAAATCTATAAGCAACCTGAAATAAGTGAAGGTGGTAGAAAGAACTCTGTCAGCAGGAGAAAGAGCAGTAAGAAAGCTAAACTAAAATCTGTGCCCATCAGCAAAGGAAGAAGTACAAACAGGGTCCAAAATAATCATCTCGCTAAACCCACACCATTTTGAGAGGACACAGTGAAGACACCATCTGCTTAGACTTTGGAATAATTACAGAAAACGTTAAATAAGCTAAAGATAAGCTATGCATCTAAACCTAACCATTACCCTAACCCCAACCATAACCATAGTAAAATCAAGAATTCAATTCATAAAATATACTGTACAAAAGTTTGGACACACCTTCTCATTCTCAGTTTTCTGTATTTTCATGACTATTTACATTGTAGATTCTCACTGAAGGCATCAAAACTATGAATGAACACATGTGGAGTTTTGTACTTAACAAATAACTGAAAACATGTTTTATATTCTAGTTTCTTCAAAATAGCCACCCTTTGCTCTGATTACTGCTTTTCTTCAAGAGCTCGTCTCCTGAAATGGTTTTCTTGAAGGAGTTCCCAGAGGTGGCTCATTGAGAGAATGCCAAGAGTGTGCAAAGCAGTAATCAGAGCAAAGGGTGGCTATTTTGAAGAAACTAGAACATAAAACATGTTTTCAGTTATTTCACCTTGTTTTGTTAAGTACAAAACAGCACACGTGTTCATTCATAGTTTTGATGCCTTCGGTGAGAATCTACAATGTAAATTGTCATGAAAATACAGAAAACGCTTTGAATGAGAAGGTGTGTCCAAACTTTTGGCCTGTACTGTATATGAAATGTTTGTGGATATTTGACTCAGTTCTTGGGGTGCACAATTTTGTGTACAGTACATTGAACGTGTTCATACTCCATTTCCAATTTTTTTTCATGCCACACCCACAAAGTTGGTATATTACACAAATTTTGCAATACTGTCAACAACATGAAGCTCTGCAGTGTCTTTATGAGTGTATAAACACAATGATTAATGATGCAAGGAGCACCAACCAAAACCCTGCCTAGGGTATCACATTGGTCAGGGCCGGCTCAGCTTACAAGAATGCTGAGGGTGACTGAAGTGCCGCTGGAGCTTCTGACTCCCATCAGGTTCTGTAAAATCACATGAACGAAGAGAATTTATTTTTTATTTTATTTCTATAGTTTTTATAGGACAATCGACATGACCTCCTCCAAGAACAACAGGAGAGAGAGAACGTAGTGTTCACGTCAAAGGTGTGTGGTGGAGTAATAGCACAGTGAAAAACGCTCACCTCTAACGGTCTGTTCTGAGTAAGACATAATTGACTCTACGGTGTATGTACGAGGCAGATGCCTAAATTCTTCTAGATGGGGACGGAAACTGATTGATGTGCTCTGATTAATGGCACTCTAATGGTGGGCTGTCACATCATGTCAGTATTGCTCATACAGTGTTTTCTGAGACATTAATGGGTTTTATAATACACTGAACAGTTTCTGTTTTCCTAATGGTGGAGAAAAGACTAAGACACGTCCTGACAGTTTGGAGAGGTGAATGCTTTGTCCAATCTGTCCAAAGTCAGAGACCTTTCAGAATGAATGTCTAGTTTAAAGGCCATTAAGGTTTTTTATTTTTTTATTTTGTGTCAGAAAGAAAGATTTGGGTTTTATGGTTAAGGTTAGGGTTAGAGTAAGGGTTAGGTTTAGGGTTTATGGTTAAGGTTAGGGTTAGAGTAAGGGTTAGGTTTAGGGTTTATGGTTAAGGTTAGGGTTAGAGTAAGGGTTAGGTTTAGGGTTTATGGTGAAGGTTAGGGTTAGAGTAAGGGTTTATTTTTTATTGCCAGTGTTGATGAAAAATGTTTTATGAATTCTGCATCAGACTAATGTTAGCATGACAAAGTTAAAGAACCTGAACTTTATTTAAGGGAACATGCTCTGCACGAAAAGCTGCAAAGTAGGCTACTGAATTTAACTCACATCAGCACAGTCGTGTACATCCAACTGCGATACACCTCCACCCCAAGGGGGTTTCTTGTGTATTCACAGTGCCATCTCAGTACATGGAGGAGCTCTGATTGTCAAATGTAGCTTGCAGAGACAGATGCCTTGATGGCTCAGCTTGGGGTCTATATTTGTCTCTATGTAAATTTTTGATGCCTGTTTGAATGTGCTGAAGCTTCCTTCATTGTTGGGAACAAGGAAGCTCAGAGAAATGATGCCCTGGGGCTATTTTCCAGATGCCCTTGGGACAGTATTATTTTATGCATCAATCATAACAAGCGTACCTGTGTGATCATACTGGAAAATATTTATGGAAGCTTGTAGATAAAAGGGGATTTGTCAGTTTAATGTGAAATGCTTCGGTCTTGATGAGTCAGAGATGTTCACAGTAGGCGTAACATGAGATAATCACTGCTGCATTTATTTACACATTGAGCTACAATGTGAATATAAATCATCTACAATAGTCTTCATTTTTGCTCCTGCTGTCCCTGATAGCAATGAATGTTTGGCCAAACAGGACCCATAAGTGCCAAAAGTGGCCCAGATTTGGCCAAAATGTGGCTGCAATATGGGTGAAGACTGTCTGGCTCATTGGCTCTCCATCCATAGTGGTGCTTCACCTGGTCGGCTGATTTTAGCTTGTCTTCAGATGTACCTGTTGCGGTTACACTGAGTCCCTTTGAGTCCCTCCAAGCGCCCCAGTCTGTCCAGTCAGTGGCTGCTTTTTATTCTGAACTTTCAGTGGTTCAGTGATGTTTGTTGTGATCTACACACTGAAATACATAATAACACTTGCTCTAACCTGACTGTGAGAGCAGTGAAATCAGTCCTGGATGTGTGAAGAGTGGGTCGACCCGGCCCGATCTTTTGGGACAGACTGAGTGCTTTGGGCTTGGAAGAGCCTGAAAGAGCACAGCTCTTAGCACAGCTTAGGAAGGCAGAACAGGAGCTTACAGGCCTCAGGGCTTTTAGTCCAGCACTAGTTTGCAAGCATTCCATTATTTCACAATTTCAAGTGTAAATACTGCAGGAAATAAAAAAAGCTCTGATAGCAAACAGCCCCCCTTACCTGAAGAGCTGAAAGAGAAGAAAAATTGCTGCCTTATTATTGAACAAAAAGGTTGTGTTGCAATTTAACTCAATTAAAGTAGGTGCTGCAGCGCTGGACCTATAATTACATTTTTACCACCTCCTGTCAGCTTTGATTACACAAATTCATCCCCCCCAAAATAAGTGGCACAATTATGATTCCATTAGAGACACCAAGAAAAAAAAAGGAAGGACATTGTATGAGGCACGGTCAATCAGCAAAGCTTTCTTGCCCTTCCATACCTCCCATCCTCACACGAGAACCCGTGCAGCCATGAAGATTAGAGTTGACTTTTTGAGAGTTCAAAATGGAAGAAATGGAAAAATGATGATTAATCTGATACCAAATAAGGGGTTAAACGTGATCCCGTACAGACATGATACACACATCATACCAAACTACTAGATGTATCTATCCATCTCACCATGATCATCATTGTTTGATGGATTGTTAGCGAGTAAAACAGCTCCAATTCACTCCAACTGAATTAAACCCCAGTTTAAATGCTAAAGCAGTGCATGTTTACTGCTCTTTCCACATATACATGCTCAACCTGCATAGAGCCTCTGACTGATCAGAGAGAAGGGGCGGGGCTAATGACGTCACTGATCCACATATTAGGTTAAAGAGTAAAATCAGAAGGGAGGGGCTAAAAAAATCAGGGAGTTTACCATGAATTATTTTGTATATATTAGAGTGAAAGGATGAGTTTATCTTATATACGCTGTACATATGAACATAGGCTCTAGTATCCTGTTGCCCATAGATGTTGCAGGTGGGCCTAACGGTCCTGCACACTCACAGATTACTGTCGATCTGAATGTGTTGCTCTAGAAGAGAGACATTCCTGGGAAACCCTTGCTGTGAGTGAACGAGCATTATCCTTAAAAACGCCTGTTGGAAGTCTTGCCTAAATAGGCAACACAAGTGGCAGTTAGCTGTTCCGAGTGACCATCCAGCTTCTATCAGTGGGGTCCACTCTCAATGTCTGTAAAGTGGCTAAAATGTCTTCTGAGTGCACTGTAGAAGCATGTCTTGAAGGCAATGATCTCTCACCAAGACAGGGTTAGTAACCAGGTTGTAACCAGTTTATAACCAGAGTTATAACCATATAACCCTGTTATGTAATATTGATGAATTTCAGTTTGTAAAATTACTTCATTTCAATTCACAAATTAGGACTAACAAGCGAAGAGCAATAGCAGAGTGTACTTCTGTAGGTTACTCTGATCCTGAGATGTAGAGCCTAGAAAATGACATTTAACTGCCCACGAAGTGCAGATCTAGGGTTCTAAGATTTACGAATAAGACTTCCAATACTAATCAACCCTGATGCAGGCAATGAAGTTCTATGAAGGCATCTGGAACTCTCAACATATTCTCAGAGACCAGAATTTGGCACCTTTGGTACATGATGTCCTCCAGAGCCTCTAACACACTTGGTAAGCAAAGGCGAGCGAAAGGGTTCTGAAGGAATGCATGTTTTTATCATCTTGATCTTATACTGAAATATAAAGTACATATTTCCAGGAACCGGCTACAACCTGTATGCAGACCACTAGTTCCCCTATAATCTAACAGAGCTAAGGCATCACCCTTCAACCATCAGCCTGCTGTGGATGGAAAGACGTCTGCCATGACGTGTTTCACATAATGATGTCCCTAAGGAAAACCACATGTTGTGTCCCAGTAGGCTTTAATCCCAACATTAGTGAACATGTGCATGTTAGGCCACCAGTCAAAAAGACTGATGTTATCAGAAAAGGATAAATTAGCTGTAAAAAATGAAAGAAGGATGAATTGCTGGTTTAGGCTCCATGTGCTGCTGTAAGCAAAAGAGACTGTAGCTGGTAATCTATAGCTTTGTCCTCACTTGCATCCCCAGGTTTGGCTTTCCCAAATCTTCCAGGTAAAAGGGCTTTCCCTTCTGATATGTGTTTGCCTCTAGTTTGGTTCTGCTGAGGTCATCTGATTTGATTTTGAGATAGTGGATGATGGTGGGAAGAGATATTAGAAGCACTGGGTAGTGTTACCTTTGCATTTATTCCATCAGCTTGGACTCTGGAGTTAAATTTAAGGTCCCTCTTGCGTACACTGGCACAGGTACATGCCATGGTCAGGAGACGTGGTTCCTGTCACAACCTGCATTCCCATAACTAGAGGTGATGGAGGTGATGGAGGTCACCAGGTTTGAATAGGAATTTCACAAGTGGAAGGAGTGTGGATCAAACTTGGAAGTGTAAATATAAATAGAAACAAGATATTGACGTATATAATAAGTGAATAATGTCTAGGAATAATTTTAATTTTATGGTTTTAATACTAACCCACTTATAGCTGGGATAGCTGCTGGAGGAATTGAAGAAAAGGGGGTGGAATGTTGAGGAGACAGGGTGAAGTAATGGGATTTGGAGGAGTTAGAGGTGGAGTAATGGGTGTTGAGGGGATGGGGTGGAGAAATGAAGTATTGAGACAAGGAACAGAAGGGGGATTAGAGAAGGTTTACAGACACTAACAGACATGTCATGTCGTTCATAATAGAATTATTATATTATGTTAAATTATTAAAAAAGGATGGGAAAATGGCCTTATGCTCCAATAAATTAAATTAATCAAATGAATGCCTCCCTGAGCCCCAACATATTCATGCCCTGTTAATTCTGGCCACCGAAAATGTGAGCAACTACAGTCTGTATCTTAATAGAAATGTGTGCTTATTACCAGAAACTTCCAAACATGTCATTCCGACCCGCTCGTTTGCCCCTCCGCTGGGAAATTAATATCTTCTTCTGGTCGTCCTGCTGTAGAGCGTCATTGATTGATCACCCCACGGCTTGATGAAGATGTTCTCTTTTGTTCCATTTGCCCTGAACACCAGCAGCTTTCCTTTCCACTTGAAACTTTCACTTGGAATGAAAACAGCTCACAATTCATATTCACAAACCATGGATATGGATTCTCTCAACAGCTGATCAAAGACTTCTATGGCGCCTTTCTATTACGAGCAATTAATGTACCATGTCTTCACAAGCAAAGCTGTAATGAAAGCAACATGCAAATGCACACTCCCCTCAAATCAATAACTTCAAAGCGAGAAGCTGGGATGGGGAGAAATATCATCAGGACACTATCAGCCCCAGATGAATGAAGCAGAGAGGAAGAAACGTGGTATTGTTCGCAGGGTATTCATATGGATATGCCTGCGTTTCTCATCGTAATATCAGACTGACATTTCCTTATCACTTTGCAGTTTTGAAGCTGATAATGAAAATGAGAAACAAAGAAGGGAAGAACATGTCCAACAGACATGTCCAAACTTAAAATCCCAGCCTGGTCTTTTAGCATTCGTACAATGAGTACTAAATATTGTGCGACCTTCTAAATACACACAACCTATGCTGCTCTTAGCGATGGATGAGAACCCACTACCCCTTCCCTGCTGGCTTCAAGTGGGCATAGCATCCTGGAGCATCTCTTGACATCTCTTCCTCCATTCCATTACAGTCAGAATTCTGTCTGACTCCTCATTTTTGAAACATTTTGAAGGTGTGTTTGGGGTCATTATCCTGTTATAGCATGAAACTGTCCCCAATCAATCTTTGCCCACAGGGTATGGCATGGCATTGCAAAGTCTTGTGGTAGCTTTCCTTCTTCAAGGTCCCCATCACACTGCCTCCACCATCCTTGACAGATGGCACTAAGTGTTTGTCTGGCATCTTTTCATTGTTTCATTGTTTTCCCCCCAATATTTTCTGTTCGACTCTACAACTTGTCTACAACACCTTCTACCAATCTTCCAATGTCCAATGTCCTTTCTCTTTGGTCCATTGCAGTCTGTTCCTTTTACTAGCCAGTGTGAGGTATGACATGTTGGTTCCAAATTCTGACCCCACCGTTTGAGATTCATCTGCCAGTTTTGGACAGTTTTGGACAGTTTTGGACAGTTTTGGACAGTTTTGGACAGTTTTGGAGAGTTGTGGATCACAGCATGATTCTGAGATGTATTTCTGATCACCGCAAACCACCGCTCCAACCAGTCTGACCATTAACTGTTGGCCTATTGTTGGGCTGGAGTTCTGGGTGGCTTTTGATCTCTTCAGACCTGGTGGTAGAGGGTGTGATGTCATACAACACAAAGGTCAGGTGAACAGGGGTGGATTATATGGGCAGGAGAGTAAGAGCTGGGGCTGGTGATCCAGCTCCCAAAACAAAGTTACATTGTAACTTTTCTAACAACACTGTGATATAAAACATACCAGTTTTTACATAGATTTCTGTGTGCATAGCTCTGAGTGGGCAGTGATGAATAAAAATGAGCTATTCGTAGATGATTATGAAATCAAGCCTTTGTCCTCAGCTACAGTAGAATGTTGACTGTATACAGTGTGTGTGATTAAGACTGTATTGTGGCCATTTTTACAGAAATGGAGCGCCATGTGTAAGTGCAGCTCTCAGAGGAATAAAACAGCGTAATCCTCCATCTTCCTTCTTTGTCCATCATCCCTCATTCTAGACTAAATCCTGAGTCCTGCTGTTTTATCCCAAAGAGAAAATGACACGTATGCCTGTTTCCTTCAGACACCTTTTTACAGCCTTATATAAAACCCTGAAATAGCGTTTATATAAAAACGAGTGCTGCCTTTTTGATGGGAATGCTCAGAACGACAGGGATGACCAGTGTTGGACGTTATGTCAAACTGTTGTTCTGAAAGTGACAGCGGTACAGTCTGTTGCTGCTTTTTTCTTGCACTCTACACACACCGTCATAGGACCAATCAGCCTGTCAAACTCATCGCTATTTCAGGCCTTGTCTAAACTTTACAGTCTATCAAACTCAGTGACAGAGCAGTTCTGAGAGTGTGTCACCAAGGGCTCCCGACATTCTACTACCATGTCTACTGTCTCGATTATCCACCTCATATTTCCACCTTATCTTTTATATTGAGAGGTCTGAAAAGCATGTGACAGCGTACTTTATCCTTAAAGCAGTATAATCCACTACACTGTAGAATTCCCTTTATATCCAGTGCAATTCCATGCGTCTATAATAATTCCTTGTTTATACAACACAGTTCCAGGTCTATGTAGTACAATTCCCTCTTAATAAAGTATTATTTACCTAGACAATAAAACTGTAATTCCATTTTTATACAGTCCAGTTCCATAATTATACAGTATTGTAGTAAAATTCCCTGTATATCCTTCCCTGTATGTCTCCCAATTCTGGCCCTACCCCCACACATACACACACCCTGCACATTTTTGTGGATTCCCTGCTTTAACACACCTCCTGCAACTCAGAAAGCACTTGTTATTTAGCTGACGATGCTGTTTGCCCAACTTATGGGGAGGAGACGGTGAAAGAGTCTGCAAAAAGCAACTGTGGTTATGTGATCAAGTATCATGATATAGAGTTTTTATGGGCTTTAATGAATAACTATGTTCTATTTGTAGATGATTGTGTAGATGATTCAGCCGTAGACTGCAGTGTGTACAGTGTGTGTGATTAAGTCTGTATAATGGCACGCAATACATAAGTGCAGCTCTCAGAGGAATGAACCGACGTAATCCTCCATCTCCCTTCTTTTGCCTTCATCCCTCGTTCTAGACTAAATCCTGAGTCCTGCTGTTTTATCCCAAAGAGAAAATGACAAGCACACCTGTTTTTCCACACCTTTTAAAGTTTAGAGTTTATGAGGAGAGCGTTCAGATCATCAAAGATGTGTGTGTGATGGTCAGAGTCACGATCAATGCCAAGTGCCAGATGACCTTTGGTCTTCATTACAGGGAGTTTGATGCCCATCGTTACGTTAATGAGGTCGTACAACCAGTGGTTCCACCTTTTCTGACCACACGCTCTGGTGCTCTATTCCAACAGGACGACGCTCATCAACTGCTTGTCTTGAAGACACGGATCCTATGCCGTGGTCAGTCTCATCCCCAGATCTATCCCTGGTTGAAAATGTGTGGGATGCTATTGGACGCTCTATCAACACTCTACTCCTACCACATCATCTGCAGAACTGAGTGAGAACATTCGAGCTGCATGGGATGGATCATCACAGGACACCATTAGGAACCTATACAACTCCATGCTGAGAAGAAAACGTCTCCGACTGTTAGAATTGCTTTTGATTTCTCCTGCAAGGCACACTTTGCTTGCAAACCAACACCACAACGGAGTTAGAATGGAAAGCACATTCAATGGGACAACCTGAGGTGACCTTCGGTGGGAAACTTGAATCATTCATATCTATCACAATGTCAGACCTACCAAGTTTCCTTCCTGTTGATTGCTTCCTTCTACATATGCATGGACAAGCGAGGAGGTTGTGTGGTTTATGGAGTCCCTGTTCATATAGTATATTTCAGTATAAGGTACGATCCTGTTTCTACGTTGTAGTCATATTGTATAAATGATTTCCCTGTACTGTATGAATCTGTATAAATCAGTACACAGTACGACTCTATTCCACTTTGCCACACTTACTGAAATTAGACAGGAGCATTGAATGCAGCAGCACAGATGATGTATTCTTCTTGTTTCACCCCACAGCAGAGTCTGCTTCCCAACAGTGACTATAGTGGCATGTTTTATTGATCTGAAATTACACTGTGGGTCAAAATAACAGGTAAAGAAATCTGCCCTTGAGCTCTGTCAGTCTCTCTCTCTCTCTCTCACACACACACACACACACACACACACACACACACACACACACACACACACACACACACACACACGCACGCACACACACACACACACACACCTAGACATTTACTACAGTGTGGAACAACCACAGCGATAATGACTGTCAAATAATTCCTCCATTCAAGCCAAGAGTGTGAAATATATACAGTTTGCCTGCCATGTGAAAGGAGTCTATACTTCTTCAGCTGTGTAGATCTTTTAATAAACATAACATGATGCTAATTCAGTAAATAATGATATTTCAGTTTCAAAGTAACTCCTCCACATAATGTGAACAGTTTGTGGTGTGCACCCTGCGCTGCATCCGCATCCACACTAGGTATGATGTCTGTGTACACATCCTCCATGCATGATGTGGATGAGACAGCTCCATCTAACCCCTGAGAGAGAGCTTGGCCAATTTTGCTCTCTCAGACTCCAGCTGCCGATGGCAAGCATCACGTCCCGAGATTTTACAGGTGGTAAAAGACTCCAGGATTTTCACTGATGTGGGAGCACGCAGTCTGGAAAAGGACACGGCGTTCAACCGAGGAAGCCAACAAAAGGATATCAGGTAACGTCATTTAATCTTTTGACAGATGTGTGGTCACCAGTGATTGTTAAGTGCACTTGCCCACCAGTGGATCCTCCTGATCTCGTCTGCTTTCACTTCATGACCTGCACATCTTTAAAACTCATCTTCCACATGAGCTGCTCTGAATAATGTCAGCATGAAGACACATTACCCTGCCTACTCAAACAGGACAGCGGTTGTTCATGCAAAACATGATAACCTGCTGGCTGAGACCCAGAAATGATTCATTCTTGTGTTAAATTACAAGAACATTTTCTCAGCCAGGAGGGTGGTAACAGCGTGGTCCTACCAGTATGTCTTCAACAAGGCTGGGAAACATGTGGACTGATTACATGGCATCATATAACACTGTCCAGCAGAAACTCCACGGATAGAAAGAAGCATGGAGGTTTATTCGGACTTACAAAACAAAAATGACCCCTGTGGAACTGTGCTCTCTGGAACATTCAGTTCCTTTGGTGTGAGGTAGCGTGGCAAAGGATCCTTCACAAGCCTGATGTGAGTCTCTGGTTGCAAGTCATTTGTGAGCCTTAAGTCGATGGGGTTCAATTCTTGAGTTGAGCTTTTACAGTGTGACATATCAAGCGTCACATTTCTGAAGCTGCAACTCTTCTGTGTCATCTGTGGGGTGTAAGTCTTGATGTCCTACAGTGTGAATCTTGGATTTAGTGTTTGGTGTGTGATGTCAGCCTTCAGGTCCTGGAATGACAGTCACAAAGCCTTCTCTAGAAGAGCTCATTTCCTGCAGGCTTCACCTCCAACCCAAATCTAACACCCCACTCAGCCAATCAGGAACGTTTGAAGTCGCTCTACAGGAGCAGGGTTGGTGACTGTTGTGTTGACTGTTGGGTCTCTGGGATACAGGGCTTGATTCGTTTGTGAATCTCAAGTCAAGACTCAAGTGGTGCAAGTCTCAAATGTCTGGGATGTAAATCTCGAGGTGAGGTTTTGGGTGGAATTTTGGGCCAAGACACTGGGCTGTGAGTCTTGAGTTAAGTCTTGAGTCTTGGGTGAGAGTCTTTTCTTTGTAATAATCATAATCAAGAATTTCTTTATGGTCTCTCTTTAGAGAACAAACTGAAACTGTTGCCCTCCTGTCAGACTGTAGTGCTGAAGAGAGAAGAATATTCATTAGAGATCTTAAAGCCCTTCCCATTATCAAGCACATGCTGTTTGACAACCAGTCATGTTTGACGCGGCCTCTCGTCCTTCCGAACTGAAAAGAACGAGATTTAGTTTTGCTGAGACATCTGACACAAATGATGAAGCCTTGTTGTGCAGAATGTCTTCCAGCTGCACCCTCTTCTTGGCAATAATACATGCCAGTCAAAGGTTAAAAAAGCATCTTGGCAGTAAGGGATTTAGCTCCTCAAGCCTGCAGTGCCTTGGTAATACCACTTGCCACCCCTGAGGCTGGAAGCTGGAGATATAACACATCTGATGCTTATCTGATTCCGCCGACTGACAGGATAACTATTCTGAGAGGTTGAGCTCCCTGAACCTTTACAGCCAATCAGGTGAGAGGATATTTTCTGTACATGTAAAATAATAATGTAATAAAAGGCTTTCTATATCTATATCTATCATTCATAAACACTGCTCTCGGTGCATAAAGCACATGGTCTTGTTTGAGCAGAAAGAGACCAAACAAGACAAAACACAGACAAGGACTTCTGGAACAATGTGCTTTGGAGAGATGAATCCAGAAACGAAGTATATGTGCACAGTAACAGAAGACATGTTTGGCATCAACCAAACACAACATTTGAGCACAAGAACCTCAAACCAACTGTGAAGGATGGGGGTGGATGGTTTGGGGCTACTTTGCTGCAAGAAGACCTGGAGATCTCTCCATCTTAGAAACCACTATGAAATCAGATACATCACATAGCTGAAAGAGTTCGGCATAGAGGAGTGGGAAAGTCCTTCTTCCAGTTGATGTCTGAGACGGTAGACAGTTATAGGGAACTTGTAAGTGACATTATTTCAGCCAAAGGAGGAGAAACCAGTTATTAGGGGTCAGAAGGTTTTCCTCAGAAGAAAATTACATTTTTATTCGTTTTTACGAATGATGTTTAAATGACATTTTAAAAGTTGTATCACCTCCATTTGACCATAAGTTAAAATAAAGCTCATATGTTTAAACTACAGGAAACCCTGTCAGACACACAGAAGCTCGTCACACCAGGTTCAAAAAGAAGCAGAACCACGTTCAGATTCACGTGCTGAGACCTTGTGGCTCGTTGAACTGTTGAACTATTGTTTTGGGGGGTTTTAAGAGTATATTTTTGCAAAATTCTTAACTTTTAAGTGAATTCATACACATACATAAATGCAGAGATTCTTAATAATAGTTGCCACGACACTAAATCTGTCTTATTTTAAAATGATTAGTAACAGATTTATGACTGTCTGCCTCTGTGTGTGTATTTTCGGTTGACAAATTCCAATAAGATGAATTACCCTTCTGAAGATGGAGCTTCATTACTTGTTGCTTCTATAAGGATTAAGTGGCAGTATTCCCAGCAGTTGGTGTTGAGTCTAATTACTTTTGGAAAAGTAATCAGTGTGAGAAATACTGGTCCTCCGCAGGAGCTGATCTACTTGAACTGTTCCAACCCTCCTTCACGTTGATTATTATGGTAATCCCCTCATTACAGTAAAGCTCCCACTGTGCCCAGTGTACCTCCTTCTGCAGCTCCAATTTTTTTGCTTAAATCAGCTTCTCTAAGGTAAGGTGCACGTAGACCCACTGGGCTGCCCACAGGGGAATTTGTCCTCTACATTTAACCAATCCAAACGCCCTTCAAAACACACAGTGATACACACACACATACACACTAGTGAATTCACACACTAGTGGACAGTGAGCACACATGCCCAGAGTGGTGGGCAGCCCTATCCATGGTGCATTGGGAGCATTTGGGGAGTTAAGTGTCTTGCTGACACTTCAGGGATTTGATCCAGCAACCATTCACAAGGCTGCTTCCCTCACCACCAGGTCACGGCTGCCCCTTAAACTACTTCTACCCAAAACTGTAGTATTTATTTATTTGTTTTATCGAACAATAAAAAAAAAGTTTCTTGCACTAAAACAGGCCTGTAAATAGTAAAACAAGAGAAACCAGTAATTTCATTCTCAACTCAGCATCATCTTCCAGATAGAACAGAATGAAAATCCAGATTATGCTTCACAGGCTGTGTGTGGGCCTGAGGTAACAAACCCACTGGGGAACCATTAGGATCTTTGTGGCCTTCAGAGAAGGATTTTTGTATTTTCGGATCCATGTGTATCATTTTGGATTCAGTTAAGAGCCTTGCTCAAGGGCACTTCAGTCAGTTCAGGGAATCAAACTGGCAACCAGTCACAAGACAGGTTCATTTACCACCAGGTCACACCTGCCCATAAGATTCAGTGTAAGTTAGAGTTAAGTTCTTTGCTGAACTGAGGAAGTGATGCATCAGATGAACCACCAACCCAATCACAGCCTGATAGAGAAATCAACTAATCACTTGATTCCAGTTTTGTTTAAAAATGGAACTTTAGACCATGTTGGTCTGAGTATCCATGCAAACGCCTGTCCTCTGTCAAAAGTGTATACAATGAACAATGATACAATGAAATTACACCTTGAAGCAACGGGAGAAGGTGGCCTGGTCAGATAAGTCCTGTTTTCTTTTATATCACATGGTAAACTGGGTACAAATGAGCTGTTTACCTGGAGGAGTGATTACAGTGTGATGCAATATGGGAAGAATAAAAGCCAGTGGAGGGAGCGTGATGTTCTGAGAGGGTTCTGAGCACAGTGTTCACCAGGGATTTGATACATGATAAAAAGTTCATGATGTTACCCTGGTCTCCAGGGTATATTTCCTACAACTTGGTCTGAGCAATTATGGAGGAACCAAAACGATTGCCTCTTTGTTTTATATGAAAGGACCTCCTGCAATACAATCACCATGCAGAGGCCATTCCAACCACTCCATGTTCTCCTCTGAAAATGCCTCTGGTGCAGAATCCTTAATATAGTGCATTATTTTCATCAGTGAACACCTGTTAAATTTCACACAGCTGTTGGATGTGAAACCTCAAGAGGCAGCAGGCAGCCTCATGAGCAGAGCCAAAGCCAGGTGAGGTCTAAAGTTCCTGAAAATGTAGATGCATGTTTATTAAGTCTCATATTGGGAAATCTGGGTTAAAGCACCCAGATTGTGCTTTGCATGGTCATTTATTAATGCATTTACTTGAAATCTCCAAAATGTTCCTCTGTAAAAATAATTCACTGGTCTATATAGAATAGCATATTTATATCCATCCATCTACTTATCTTTTTATTCTTGACCAGAGACTCAGTGGGTCCAGAGCGAACCTAGAACCATTGGGCACAAGGCAGGAATACCTCAGGAACACAGCTCCAATCAACCAATTACCCTGCACGACTGCACCGGTGCGTCCTAGACTGTCATGGAGTCACTCAGAACCGTACTTCCAAACCAAGACCCACTTAGGAGCATTTTTCAAAACTGTATTCTCAGATTGTGCCACAAAGAATTAATTCACTATTAGAATTATGCTTAATCTGCTTATGGCAACTTGTCCCAATATACTGTATCTTTGTGCATTTAATAATGACAATAGCCAAGCCACAAATACAGAGAGTAGTTCCCCTCATCCCAATTATCCGTCTGCTGAAGGTATCTGGTGCCGCGTCTGCTGTTATCAGCTGTGGAACAGCTGTCCACTCAGACTTACATGAGCTAGGCATGAAATGTACTCTGGTCTTACCTTATATGACTTATTTATAAGCAGAGAGAGAGAGAGAGAGAGAGAGAGAGAGAGAGAGAGAGAGAGAGAGAGAGAGAGAGAGAGAGATAATAGCTCAATGCACCCTGGAAAGTTGAATAATGGGTGCCAGATATGACAACAGTCTTATAAGTCTGGAAAGATGAAGGCATTGTCTATGATAGACGCGGACACACTCTCTCTACCCCCTTATTCTGCAGCACAGAGGAGCATCTGGGAAGTATCATCTGTCAGCCCACACAAGGGCCTCCATATGTCTGGGAGAGACTTCTTAAAGGGAGAAAATACGCCTCCGTCTTGCTGGTCCTCAGGAAGAGACTCAATAAAGTGAATAATCACCAGAAGGGCCTCGCTCAATCTCACATCCTATTATCTTTTCTTTTCCTGTTCTCGCTCTCAATCAGTGGGACCAGCTTGAACCAATCATGAAAATCCACAGAGGTTTATTACTGATACATCAGCTAATTGTTGGGCACTATGCAAGCAGAGTGTAAGGGACATGCAGGGAAATCCTGATACGCTGTGAGAGGCAGGGATTCGCTGATGCAACTTTTTCAGTTCCAGTATCGATACAATACATGAACTTTGCATATGGGTTGATACCCGCTACTGATTTGATCCTTCTGTTGAATTAATTCTTAGAACGTGAGATCCACATGGTAGTCACATGCCACACACCAGACTAATCAGTGAGAGGGGGTGGGGCTGATGATGTCACTGACCAAAGAATAAATAAGATGGGAGGGGCTGTTTGCTCTCTTTCTTTGCAATTTTTTGTTATAATTATCCTTATCCTCCTTTGGAAGAATGTTCCAAAATGGTAGGTCAGCAATCTGCTCTCTCAATTGCTCAGAAATGGCTAAAAGAAATAAAAAAGCCATTTGCTCGTCCTATCAAAGAGAGAATTAACTCTTGAATATTCATGTGTATAGACAATAAACCTGTAATATGTTGATTTTTAACACTTTTGGGGCTAGAGAGTGTCTCTACAGTCACGTGCCTGTATGTAACCATGTTCACCTCCTCTGTGCCTCTCTTTGTGTTTTTCTCAGCTGGACTACTTGTTGATATCTGATGACATGATGGCATCATGCTGGTTATATAGGCTGCTTGATAAGGTGCTTCATTTATGCTCAGTGACCCGTAGTGACCCTGAATAGAAAAAAATTCAGATTAGAAGATGAATTATGGTATTTTCAACATTCAAAGTATGCAGACATTCAACCCCATTGCTAACAAGCCATTGCTGACATGGTCATTCAGAGTGCCCACACAGCTTCTATAATATGCATAGAATAACATTGCCAATAGCATGGGACGCTCTGAAGCAGCTGCACATAAACCCAAGGTCACTATGCCTGAATGTCAGGCACTGGCTCGAGGTTTTTAAAGCCCTCCAGGTTTGGGCTGTGGAGCAGTAAAACAGCTCCAAACTACAACCACTGAGATGAATTGGAGTGGCATTAATTCTCTAATGGTCTCGTGGCTGAATGCAATCCAAATTGCACGGCAGCATTCCAACTTTCAAACTCTAAGCTTTTCTAGCTTAGTAGTTATTACAGTAAGGACCCTATTAACAAACAATTAATCTACACTCATTTATATGAACTAATACACAAATTAATATGATCAAAAAATAGTTGCACCAGGAAGGAATCAACCAATAGTAATGATTCTTAGCTTTGACAAATCGTGAGACATCCAACTGATTCATGTTTTATGCTCAGCCTTGTTTACTCACTGTCCCTGAATGATTTTATAAGGTCATGCGTGTGCTTTCCACTGTGACTCGTGCTTTTGTGTTGGTAGCGTCCTTTGAAAGCAAAGTATGGCTGCGAGAAGAGCGGTCTGTAGGGCTCTGGGAAGTGGGATGGTCTTATCGGTGAATTGCATACCATATCAGATCATATCAGTTGTGTAGGTATTACCATAGCATGCTGTTGGTGGCAGTGGATAAAAGTATAGGTCTGTAGGATGACCTAACATTTATGACCGCGGACATTCGGTGAGCAGTGATGCCTTCTATCAGTCATCCTGTCAATGCCACCTACTGACACTGGCATGCGTTAAGTGCACAAAGACAATTACGATGACTGCCCTTAACACCACATCAGCGTCCCCTAAGACTTGGTGTCGTGCTCAGATTTGCAGCAGGTCATCTTCCATGACAAGTCCTGCTTTTGCCTTGGTGGAGATGACCAAGCTGCATGGCATGGATTATCACCGGACATTATGAGGAACATCTATAACTCTTTTAAGAGACGTGTGTCTACACTGAACCCAACACCGTATTGAGACACACAATTTCTGTATGTGTAGAACAATAAATCATCTATTGTTGCAATCCTACACTTCCTCCTGATGAACGGTGTCTTCTGCGATTAGATCACCACTTTATAAAGAACAAGAACAAGTTCTTATATCTAAAGTGACCCAAAAACAGGTGATCTGCATATAGACGGTGGCATGTTTATTTTTCTACACCCTAAAACCTAAGCAGATGATTTTTTTTCTGGATAGAGATTAAATGTCACAGCAGATGCCTTAAACTCTGAGATTCAGCACCCCAGGAGAGCGCGGATGTCCGACTTATCTTATCTTTGACACGCCCCTGGAAGTACATCTAGGTTTCCTTGCCTGACCACCAGCTGTCACATGAATAAATGAAGAACAAAAAGTAAAAAGGGATCAAATATAGAGAAAGGTGAGAAATCCATTAGAGAATTCACACTTCTGAGCTTGTAGGCTGGCGATTTTGGGAGAACGGCCTGAGTAGAGGCGCCAGGTTTGGATTGGTGGACTGGTGTGGAGCGCTGCTGTTCTAGAGAGTGTTATGTTTGGATAGTGCAAGTGCCTTATCATGGTTGAGACAGAAACTGTGAGCTGGAAGCAGGTCAGACGTTTATCCCAGGAAGACAATTTAATGTTCAGCGCTTTTCAACCTCGACTCAATCTGCTGCAACTGACAAGAAAAGAGCTTTTGAATCTCAGTTCTGCACCAAATGTCCAAATGTCTACAGACACCTTTCTTCTGAAATCAAGGGCATTAACTGGAGTTTATTCTCCCTTTGCTGCACAAACAGCTTCTACTCTTCTGGGAGTGTGAACAAGGTTATTGATAAATTAATTAAAAAATTAAACTGCCATATATTTTATATTCTTTACATTTAAAATGATACATTTTGTTTTAAAGTTGATATTGGCTCTGATACATGGAGATAATGGATCCTCGTCATTTTGGTTTATCTTCTGATGGCAGGATATTTTGTACCCCAATGCTGTTTTTGCTTCAATCATCCATCCTTGCTTCATCTTTGTCAGGGTTGTGTTGGAACCAGAGCTGACTCAGGATCGTTTGTGTGCCAAACAGGACTAGCTCCTGGCAGGGTCCATCATAGGGTGTTTACATGTTGTGTTTTCCTGAAATTTATAGGACATTAAGGACATTTTGAGCAGTTATACTATTACAGAAAAAGGTGACCTCAAGCTTTAATAAAGAAATCTTTATTAATCTTTATCCAGTAGATTTACATATAATGGACAATTGTCTTGGGCAGTCTGGCACAAAAATAGATGCAATTACATGACAGATTTTTCACTTCTCCCAGATGTTCCTGCATAATGTCCCAGACATACGTGAGGGTGGAGTACTGAGGGGTTTTATATGTGAGGGGGGATATTCTATATGATTTGTGGATGTAAGGGAGTTGTTATCAATATGCAGGACGAATACAAATATTCCCACCTCCACCACCCAATCACATGTACAGATGACCTGAGACGAACCTCAATGGGGTAAAGAACCCAAACTTCAGCAGATCTCTAAATGGCTAACGTGCATCCACTGCCAAATGGGAGATGAGGCAAGAAAAAAAAAGTGTCTGAGCTGTAAAGTCAGTCAAACCTCCGGCTTATCGGCCTCTCTGATAGCAAACGAGAATGACTGCATTTTTCATTTCTTTAAAAGAATCTGCAGCTCCTTTCACCAGCGGCAAACATTCGGAAATTGAAAGGACTCATTGGACCGACAAGCCAAGAGGGAAATTTCCAAGGCAAGATGCTCAGCATCAAGGATAATGTGAGGGATGTATGCTGGATAATTTAATTTTATTTTCTTGTCAGCAGTTAGGAGGGAGTGGGATTTTATGCTGGCTTGTTTCCCCCTCGTTACACATGACCATGGAATCTGTGACACTAAATTGTACAAAGTACTCAAAACCAATATTTAAAAAAAGTTATTCATAATATCACACAGTGCTCAAAAAAACAAAAAAACAACCTGAATGTCCTTTATTATTATTTTTATTAATGCATGTATCAGTATCATCCCTTCTTAGGACTTTAATTCTGAAATTTGTGTAAATAAAGAGAGTAAACAGCCCCTCCCTTCTCATTTCCCTCTATAACTCAATATCTGGGTCAGGGATGTCATTGGCCCCGCCCCTCTCACTGATCAGTCAGAGTTTGCATGCAGGCTATTTTCCAAGCTGGATTTCTTGCAGATAATTCATGACATAGTGGTTAGATAGTGTCAGTTTGTTATATGTGCATCATGTCTGTAGGTTACTCAGATCCTGAGTTTTAAAACCTAGAAAATGACTCCTGAAACATCTCGTTTAATCACATCAGTAAGAAATCACCTGGAATTGTGATACAAATGATCCTCTGGAGGAGAGGTCTGAGCAGATTCCAACCTCCAAGTTGTGGGAAACGGAGCTGGAGCAGAATGTTGCCGTTGACTGGGAGAGAATATGGGGCAGAAAACAGTACAGAAAACCTTCTTCATCAGTTGTTTCATTTTCATTCAAGTGAAATGTACTGATCATCCGTTCAGTCATTAATGTAGTAAGAAAGCAGTTTCAGATTTGCCCTTCTGACTCTAATATCCTGTCCAAGGAGGCCTCAAGTTGTTCTGATTTATCTGAGTCTTGACAGCATGGCATCGCCCTCTTTGTTTCCTTCAAACGATGGCTCTTAATTCCTGCTCTTTCTGCCACACTGTGGCTTTTACAAGTTGACCGTGATAATCGTGATGGATCTTCAGTAATTGTATCTTGCCTTTAACAAGAGATATTCTACAAGACGTTCTGCACTGCACTGAAGTGCCTTCAAACAACCACAAACCAAAGTGTGATGCTACTGGGACCAAACACAGCTACGAATTCCGGAAAGTTCAAAGTGTCCCTGAACATCATGTCTCTGAGGCCCTGCATATATCCTTTTGATGAAACATGGAAATTGTTGTGAACCTTTAATGTCAATGTAAAGATCTCATGCAAGGAAGAGAGAGCAGGCTGGAAGGAATTCAATCGTCCTGTGGCGGATCTATATTTCACCCACTCTGGAAAAAGGGCTTCAGAAGCAGCTGCCCAGTCAGGATGCTCCTCTTCCTTTAGCAAATGTTACTGGGATTCAATCCAGTCTCATACATGAGCACAAATTTACACAGCATGGAACTCAACACTGTACGGTAAAGAAGTTGGGAATCTGCCGCTAAACACGACCTGATGATGAGTCATGAGCGAAACTTGCTCTGTGGAGATCATATAACCCTCCACTGATGAACTCTAACAAACTGCATCTCATTACTTCAGTGTCCTGAAAATGGAAGCAGCTGTAGATGTACAGAAAACCAGCTCCCTCGGCAGAATCCAATACATGGCAGTTTTGAAATCACCTTTCTTCTTCCCCTACCCTGTAGTGGACTGCCAGGCACCACCCAAAGCATTCCCAACAGACCCCAAGAGATCCAAAAGCCTTTATAGAAGTTTGAAAAGTGAAGAATCCAGCCGGTGCTGTAAAACAGGACATGTCCAAAATGCTTTCATATCAGGCTTGACTTAAATGGACAGTCCACTAAAGCTGCAACACAGTAAAACCCAATGAGCACTTCAGCAGAGCATCTCTATCATATTTCTACAAATATTTCTAGAAAATATAGTAGGACATTAAATTCTCTCCAATTTTACATCTCAAATCATGACGAATTTGAGTTCCCTTTGATCTCCTGAACAATAAAATCGATGTCTAGCATGTGTGACTGTCTCCTATTAATTACACTGACATGACAAATGTCAGTATATAAACTGATTATGAAGTGGCGTTCCATTAGATATGGGACATTTCTATTCCTCCATCCACAGTGTCACATGTCCTGGGCATATGCCATAGAAGGCCCAACGTGAATTGTCATGAATAAAGTTACCTTCTTTGAGCTTTAATAGTGAAGGAGTCAGACTGATGGTCAGAACTGAAAAGGCAGCGTGGGAGGTGTTTAGTCTCCAGACATTCTACACAAGAACTGTTCAAAGTTTGCAAATTGCTCATTTTTGAACAGCGACTCAAAGCTTTGAGTCTCTGAGAAAATTTAATTAGCCTACATTTTACGCTGTAGAACAATTAGCGGAAAGCTTTGGAAAGACGGGGACGGCCTCTGGCAGTTATCTGCAGCAAATGAGCAGTGTGTGAAATGTTCACGGTTAACAAAGTGAAATGACGTGGTATTATCTGACCTCTGAACAATGGTAATAGTTTCTGGCGAGCAGAACGTCTGACAGTCCTGATAGGACGAAAGAGCACATTTGAATTGGAGAGTGTGAAGACTTTAATGCGGGCAGCTGAAAGCCTGGTGTTGATGGTGCAGGAGGGGCTGGGATTCTGCCAGAGTGAACAAATAGCTGGGTTAAAATTCAAACGATTGGGCCTTTCTGGTATGTGATGGACATTACTATACCCACGCTGTCCCGTAGTCATTTGAGCGTGATTGTGAGAATGTGTGCATTTCTGGACGGGTGCTAAAATTCACAGATGGAGGTTCTAGTGGTGTCTCAAATGTGGGCTTAAATTGCTCAAGAATTCAAAGGCTTGCAATCAAACTGGAGATGGAGAGCATTTCCTATGCCCTCAGATTATTCTAGAAATGTGCTTCTGAACATGTTTGCTGACACCATAAATGCGTGCACAGGAACAAACAAAATGCCACAAACACCCTGTATAATTTATAAAATAAGGTCCATCAAGCTGCTCCAGTTGGCAAGCAGACTGCTTTCATGCTGTTCCAGTGGCATCATAAACAGTACGCCATATTCTAGACTTCATATCTCTGAATAACCTACAGACGAGACACATCCTCATAGACTAGAAGACTTACCCTATCGATCAATGGTGGTTTCATAACTGTGTGATGAATTATCATTGCGCAATCCTGTTTGGAATACAGCTAAAATTCCCTCTTTTCCAGCTGGGATAATATTGATATATATATATATATATATATATATATATATATATATATATATATTATATATATATATATATATATATATATATATATATATATATATATATATATATATAAATATCAAAAATAAAAAGGACATGTTTTTTATTTTATGTGGACTACTATTGAGTATCGGATGATCAAATTCCAACAGGATTCCTGAGATGTAGTGTTTTTCAAGTCCTTATAAGCAAAAAAAAAAACTAATAAAGTAAATTTTTTATCAACACATGGTCAAATTCATACAAATATTGAAATTCTATTTTTTTACAACTCAAATGCAGACAAATCTGATTATCCTAGTATCTCCTGAAAGCAATATTTGTCATGTGTGACTCGTTTGGGTCCCAAAAATGGGCCTTAAATGTTGATTTACAAACATATATTACCAAGCAGAGGTTAAGCTTGAGGGAAAATATCATCTACACGATATCTTTCTACACTATCGTTCAGAAAGTACGGTGGACACTTCGCTCACAGCCATGTTGGAGAATATTTGAAGGGAAGAGATGTTGTGAATGGCAGGGTTGGTGTGCTCACATTGTAGGATATATCTGTTGGGAGGGATGCATGTCTAATAACTGTGACAAACATGAATGGCAGGCAATTTCCTGTAGCCTGGCCCAGATAAAACAAAGTCTGGAATTCTTGGACCTCAAAAATAGTCTGTAATAAAGTAGCAGCCATCACTAAATCAGACAGAGCCACAAAAATCAAAGGTGTCATTCATAATTGTTTCTGTTTATACAGAGCCACAGCTGCTATCTGCGGCAAACATCCGCGGGGGCTGTTAATCCATTTGGTATGCTATTTTTATTTTTTACACACTATATGGACAAATGTATTGGGACACCTGCTTGTTTTTTTTTTCCACCAAAATCAAGAGTATTAAAGATTTTATCTTGCTCTCTTTGGAGTGTCTCTACTGTCCAGGGGAAGACTTTCAACTCGATTGTGGAGCATTGCGTTGAGGATTTGATTGCATTCTGTGACAAATTCTGTGTGTTGGATGGTCACAACACAAACTTCCCAACTAAGGCAGTGCTTCTCTAAAGGGACCGGACAGACCAAGTGTGTGGCTTTATATATATATATATATGAGTTTATATAAACCCCCGAGCACAGATGCACAATACACAATTATAATGCTCTGGCAAAAGCTTAATTCACCATAGTTATTGCTTAATTAAGTGGTAAGTTAAGTAATTAGCACTCCATCAACTGCTTTAAGACAGACCTAATAAACACATCATAAGGGCACTGTCATTTTCTCTTACACTAAAGAATTACAAGATCGTTATTTGCTCACATCCCCCAGGACATGTCACGGCTGTTTATTTGTGAATAATGCCATCTGATTTTTAAATGAACCCATAAGACCCGCAGACACTTTCAAACATGTTGAAATTTGCTTAAAGTGCTTTGTTCCTTCACTTCACCTTTTAGAAGAGCAGGCAAATTTTGTGGGACATTTTCATAGTTTGACATGAACTTTTATTTTATAAGTATTAATAGAAGACAATCACACATACCAGATATTGTTATTTTCAAGAAATCCTAGACTATAGTTTTATTTATTTATTTATTTATTTTGCTCATAAAGAATTAAAAACATTGATTTATAACAATTAGATTGACAAGGCTATTACAAATAATGCATGTAAATAATTACCTGAATGTCTTTTATTATTTTTGTTATTTATGTATGTATTAGTATCGTCCCTCCTCAGGACTTTTACTCTGAAATTTGAACACTGTGTCAGTAAGGAAAGACAACAGCTCCTCCCTTCTGATTTTCCTCAATAACCAAGTATATCAATGGCCAATTTTACTCTTCAAATGCATATTTACATATAAATACTGCATGTAACCAGTTCTGACCTCATTTCTAGATCTAAATGAGGACAAATGTTTTGTGACACCTATGTTACATCCAGATTTTAACCTTAAAATGTTTACAGAAGGACGAATTTAACTCCAGTACCAATGCACACTTGACTATTGAGGGACACCGTCCCTCAAGACACATGGAAGACAAGCATCCAGACTCTTTTCTGTCCTGCACCAACTTCCCCTGGGGAATGAACAGCGAATGAAGACCATCTTGAAGACCATTTAGCTTGGATAGGATATTTACCGATAAGGATATTTACCGAGTGAACAGCAAAGCGCTTTTTGTAAGTCACTCCGCCAAATGCCAAAAATGTACATGGAAATGAAGGCAATTTCAACAAGCATCTAACAGAGCGACCTCAATGCACCACTCCAGCAAATGTAGCAGCTTTGTCACAGTCAGGATCGGTATGCAATTCTTCGGAAAAGCTTAATGTGACCAAAAGAGAGAAATAAGTGTTTCATTTAACCCGCATTTCAGATCCGTCCTGCACGTCCTGGGTTAAACTGGAGATTTTTCCTGTGTGATTCCAGGGCTATGCAAGGACACAAAGCATGGTGCGGCAGTGTGAGCCCTTTCAGGAGTGTACGGTGGTCGAGCTTCAGGCTCCTCTCTTCAACAGTGTCTGTTTACAATAGATAAGGCGTGCGCTCTGACAAATCCGAGTCTCAGAGGCTGCTCTCTATTCATTCCTCAGGTTTGATGAAGCTCAAAGGCTCTTTTGCTTTAAGGGTCAAGGTATTTTCTCACTCTGTCTCTTTCTTGCAATTTCTCTCTCTCTCTCTCTTTAAAACCCAGCATAGGATGAGAATCAGTGCTCTCAGATTTATTCCTCTCCATTTTTTAACCCCTTACATTACAAAATGTTTTTTACAGAGTAGTTTTGTATTGTCCTGTGTCATTACAGGGGGTGTAATTATGTAATTAAGTGGTGAAACCATCTAAATGTCAGTCTGCAGCTTCAGTCTCAAATGATGCCACAGCCATCTGATACTGGAAGTTCAGTATAATTATATATGACACCAGGCTCTCTGGGTGGGCAGCAGAGGCGATTGTAGCAGGTCACATGAGGACCCAGTGAGATCAGCAGCCTCTCTCCCAAAACAAAAAATTACATTTTTAATTCATTTTTATCTCAATTTACAGCATTTCTCTAAATTAATATTAATTTCTGAGTTGCACTGATAGGACACAACAAGGACAGTATCCGGTAATGCTTCCATTACAGTTTTGAAATGATGGTATATATGAATTCTGTAAACCATCAGCTGAGATATAAATCAGCCAATAAAACCACAGCTTAAAATCAGCATGTTTCATTCCGAGGCAAAAACAGGCTTGTCAAACAGCATTTGGGCATTTTTCCAACCAAAGTCTTTATTTACTTTAATATTTTAGCAGATAGAATGCTCATATTAATGTATAAACTCTCCAACTTCAGATCTTTCTGGTTCTGAAATCAGCTTTTGTTCCAGCAGTGAAAAGGACAAGGTTCTGAATGACAATAACGCATCCACTAAAATATGCAGGTGAAATGTATTTTCTACCTGTGGTGCAACGCTTCATATATTTCTGTTAGATTTTCATTATTGTGGAAGAGTCCCAGACATTGTTCATGAGTTGTGATCCAACAGACACTTCCTACCTTACCAACTGTACCAATTAAACTGAATCAATTTGTAATTAAAGCATCCTGACAGCCTTTGAATTTGATATTCATTGAACTGACACTGAAGGGTCTCACGTGAAATGAGAAGGAGCAGGATTTCAAAGTCCTGTTCCGCAGGTGTGACCGTCAATCGCCTGATCCTCAGTCAAACACAGATACATGGACAAATAATACATTTAAACAGGATTCAGATGAGAATAGGGGTCCTGCACACATTTTGCATATATCCAACACAGTCTTAATTATTTCTGTCAGAGACCAAATCATTTCAAAAGAATATTTGAACCCAAGAGCTTCAAAGTCATTTCTGCTTAAAGAACGGAACCAGAGTTTTCAGAAATATAGAACCAGTTACATTTTATTTTATATTGATATACTGTAAATATATGAAAATTAATTCAACAGTTACTGGGGAGCTGTCAAAATAAATAAACCATACAGTTCTTCACCAGAATAAAATAAACATCCTGAATACGTCCTTTGAAAAGCAGTAATTTAATCTTGAGGTAAAGAACTTTGTAATGCCATCCATCCATCCATCCATCCATCCATCTTCTTCCGCTTTATCCGGGGCCGGGTCGCGGGGGCAGCAGTCTAAGCAGGGAAGCCCAGACTTCCCTCTCCCCCGACACCTCAGCCAGCTCCCCAGGAGGGACCCCGAGGCGTTCCCAGGCCAGCCGAGAGACATAGTCCCTCCAGCGTGTCCTGGGTCTACCCCGCGGTCTCCTCCCGGTAGGACGTGCCTGGAACACCCCCCCAGGGAGACGCCCAGGGGGCATCCGAAACAGATGCCCGAGCCACCTCAACTGGTTCCTCTCGATGTAGAGGAGCAGTGGCTCTACTCCGAGTTCCTCCCGGGTAGCCGAGGATCTCACCCTATCTCTAAGGGAGCGCCCGGCCACCCTGCGGAGGAAACTCATTTCGGCCGCTTGTATCTGCGATCTTGTCCTTTCGGTCAATACCCACAGTTCATGGCCATAGGTGAGGGTGGGAACGTAGACTGACCAGTAAATGGAGAGCTTCGCCTTTCGGCTCAGCTCCTTCTTCACCACAACGGACCGGTACACCGACCGCATGACTGCGGCGGCAGCACCGATCCGTCTGTCAATCTCACGCTCCTTCTCACCCCCACTCGTGAACAAGACCCCGAGATACTTGAACTCCTCCACTTGGGGCAGGACAATTCCACCGATCTGGAGAGGGCAAGCCACCCTTTTCCGGTCGAGAATCATGGCCTCAGATTTGGAGGTGCTGATTCGCATCCCAGCCGCTTCACACTCAGCTACGAACCGCTCCAATGCCTGCTGAAGGTCCTGGCCTGAAGAAGCCATCAGGACAACATCATCTGCAAAAAGCAGAGATGATATCCTGTGGTTCCCAAACTGGACCCCCTCCGGCCCCTGGCTGCGCCTAGAAATTCTGTCCATAAAGGTTATGAACAGAACCGGTGACAAAGGGCAGCCCTGCCGGAGTCCAACATGCACCGGGAACAGGCCCGATTTACTGCCGACAATGCGCACCAGGCTCCTGCTCCGGTCGTACAAGGACCTGACAGCCCTTAACAGAGGGCCTCGGACCCCATATTCCCGGAGCACCCCCCACAGAGTACCCCGAGGGACACGGTTGAATGCCTTCTCCAAATCCACAAAACACATGTGGACTGGTTGGGCAAACTCCCATGAACCCTCGAGCACCCTCCGGAGGGTATAGAGCTGGTCCAGTGTTCCGCGGCCAGGACGAAAACCGCATTGTTCCTCCTGAATCCGAGGTTCGACTAACGGCCGAATTCGTCTCTCCAGTACCCTGGCGTAGACTTTCCCGGGGAGGCTGAGAAGAGTGATCCCCCTATAATTGGAACACACTCTCCGGTCCCCCTTTTTAAACAGGGGAACCACCACCCCGGTTTGCCACTCCAGGGGCACTGTCCCCGTCCGCCACGCGATGCTGCAGAGGCGCGTCAGCCAGGACAGCCCAACAGCATCTAGAGACTTGACGGTTTGCCAGACGGTTTGCCAGAATCGCTTCGGGGCCGACCGATAGTCCTTCTCCAGGGCCTCCCCGAACTCCTCCCAGCTCCTGGTTTTTGCCTCCTTGACCGCCCTAGCAGCAGCACGCTTAGCCTCTCGGTACCTGTCGGCTGCGTCGGAAGACCCAGAGGCCAACATGGCCCGATAGGTCATCTTCTTCAGCTTGACGGCATCCCTTACTTCCGGTGTCCACCACCGGGTTCGGGGATTGCCGCCACGGCAGGCACCAGTGACCTTGCGCCCGCAGCTCCGGACGGCCGCGTCAACAATGGAGGTTGAGAACCTGGTCCACTCAGACTCAATGTCCCCCGCCTCCCCAGGTAGCTGTGAGAAGCTCTCCCGGAGGTGGGAGTTGAAAGTTTCCCTGACAGGGGGCTCAGCCAGACGTTCCCAGCAGACCCGCAGGATACGTTTCGGCCTGCCAGGTCTCTCCTGCCTGCCCCTCCGCCAGTGGATCCAACTCACCACCAGGTAGTGATCGGTTGACAACTCTGCCCCTCTCTTCACCCGAGTGTCCAAGACATAGGGCCGGAGCTCAGATGAGACAATAACAAAGTCTATCATTGATCTCCGGCCTAGGGCGTCCTGGTGCCATGTGCACTTATGGACGCCCCTATGCTCGAACATGGTGTTCGTTATGGACAATCTGTAACTGGTGCAGAAGTCCAACAACAGAACTCCGCTCGGGTTCTGATCGGGGAGGCCGTAACTTTGTAATATATACTTATATACTGCAATGATTATTTACAGTATTTCATTCAACTTTGTAATGAAATACTGTAAATAATCATTGCAGTATATAATTAACAGCATTTAAATAATAAAACAAATATACAATATTTTAAATAATATTAAATAATTATAATTATTATATGAATTATATAATAATAATAATAAATAATATAATAATATAAAATAACTTTGTTTAAATACGTTAATTTAAAATTGAGTTAGAAAGAATGAGGTTTTTAGCCACATAAAAGCGTTTCAGACTGGAATCAGCCATTGACAGGTGACGTAGACGTAGCTGTTCTGTAAGCAGACTGAACAACCTTTCATATGTGAAATGATATGTTTGTTGTGCAACTTTTCTGCCTTCTAAAGTTGAGAACACTGGGTGCCTCAGTGAGAACTGGCAACATCTCCAAGTTATGGCCTGAAAGCTAAGACCTGAAAGTCATGGCCTGAAAATAAAGGCCTGAAAGTAAAGACCAAGAGTTGTGGGACCAACCTTCTGTGACTAGAAGGTTGCTGGTTTGAATCCCTGAACTGGCAGGACATGGCTGGAGTGCCCTTGAGCAAGGCACTGAACTCCCCAGCTGCTCCCTGGGAACTGTGGATAGGGCTGCCCACCGTTCTGGGCACGTGTGCTCACTGCCCCCTGGTGTGTGAAGTCACTAGTGTGTATCCTTGTGTGCAATTCCTGTGTGTGTACAACACAGTGGGTGAAAAAAGTATAATTACTATTTCTATTAAAGCTATGTCCAAAGCCCAACCTATGAAGAATGGCTCCTAACTAGGTTACCACAAAGGAGCGTAAGGAGGAACAGATACACATCTCCAAAGCTCCGTCCACTGCTTATTTTAATTGATTGTTCTCTGAACCAGTTTCGATTGGTCTGCCTCAGAGGTAGTGCTACTTCCAGAGTCATTTTGAGTAGTGATTTTGCACACAAACAAGAACGAATGAGCTGAAAATGAGGTGAAAATGAAGCTGCTGAGAGACAAAAGCCAATACGGCTGGTGGGCTCTGCACTTTCCCCAGCATCTACTGGATCAATACCTCCGGGGAAAAATGCATGAATCAACCTCGGCCCAAACGTGGAGGAAGATTTCTTTTATGTTGGACTGAAGGGGATTCCTCCAGAGCGAAAACATCCTAAACCTCCCTCATGAAAACAGAAGACCAGCATATAGGCTACATTTATTTGTAGGACATTCTGGAGATGAAGTATAAGGTCTACTCTGACAGACCGCTGAGGGATGTCTGAACTGTAGAGAAAGAAATCTGACCAAAGCAGTTAAGCCACCTTTGAGACAAATACAAGGGTCTTTCCCATTTAATGGCCTGAAACTGGAAAGAGCAGTGCCTGCAGGTCGTACATGAGATTAGGAGGATATATTCATTAGGATACTTCTTTCCTCTGGGTGGTCTGTTTGCATGTTTGGAATGCATGTCTGCATATTATTGGAAATTTTAAACAAACCTAACTTTCAAAACACGGTAGGGAAAAATAGGCTTTTAAGAAAGTGAAACGTCCATGATTTCTGATTTAATTTTTACTGAGTGTTATAATTTATAATATTAATACCCAGTTATGGATATTAACCCTCATGTATCTCACTAAAGCCCCAAGAGTAAAATAGCTAACTATAATACCTTTAATAGCTATAATTAACATTTTAGGTGGATTAGGACAAGATTCAGCCCCTTAACAGCTTTCACAGCTGCAGCAGAGACTCGTAATTACCGTGGACGCAGTGTGTGTGTGCGTGTGTGTGTGTGTGTGTGTGTGTGTGTGGGTGGAATATAAATGATTTTATACCTGCTGGGTCAGAAGACAATCTTTGTACCCTGGAGAAACAGCTTTCATGGAAATATAAACAGTACCTTTTCACATTTTCTCGTCTTTGAGACGATTTAGGAAATGTAATGGAATGTCATGTTGAAATGAGATCATTAAGGGGGTTAAATTAAATGCAGTTAAACGTGGAGCGGGTCATTTTTGACCCCCAGCACAAGGGTTAAAGGGTCAGTATGATACTAACATGCCAACAAAACCTCATATGTGCCTCTTTCCAACTGCACTGTTTGTAGTACATTTTGTGTAAATGGGCATAAATATGTTTGTTAATATGAGTGCGGTTCACACCCCTTTATGCAAATCAAACACAATTATTTTAAGTCTCCAAAGTAGAGGTTTTGTACTAACTCTGTTCTCAGACCTTTAATAATGTTTTCGTGCCTTTAACTGGCTGTGCTGTGGTTTTACATCTTCACAAAGCCCCAATTTCAGTCTTCAAAGGGCCAGGAACTGAATGAGCTGTCCAAGATCTCAAAGTCATTTCAAACATAACTTAAAATTGCACAGACACAGCAGAGGTCAATGAGAGTGTTACAAAGAAAAGAAACAGACAAAATACAGAGATGGGTATCGACAGGGCTGCGCAAATCCTTGACTGGGTTCTAGAACAGGTCAGATGAACAATAAAGATTGAACCAGCATGCCATTCACCTGCTGATATAATACTTCCATCCATACAAGACAATCCGTCCATTATCTGCTGCTTATCAGGGGTCCGGATCTCTGGGGCAGCAGACAAATTAAAGAAGCCCAGACCTTTTTCTCCCCAACCACCTTTTCCAGCATGTCCTGGGAGATTGCATGATGTTCCGAGGCTAGCTGAGAGATGGAATCTCTCCAGCATGTCCTGGGTCTACCCCGGGGCCTCCTCCAAGTCAGATATGCACAGAACACCTCAAAGAGAGGTGACCAGGAAGCATCCAAATCAGATGCCCAAACCACCTCAGCTGGCTTGACGTGGAGCAGCAGCTCTACTCCGAGTCCTTCCCGGATAAATGAACTCCTTACCCTGTCTCTAAGGGAGAGTCCAGCCACTCTGCAACGGAAAGTCATTTCAGCTGCTTGTACTCAGAACCTCGTTCTTTTGGTCACAACCCAAAGGTTGAAGACATAGGTGCGAGTTGGACTGTATATTGACCAGTAAATTGAGACCCTTGGCTTTTGGTTTAGCTTCCTCTTCACCACAACAGACCAGCAACACTGCAGACGCTGCACTGGTCCACCTCCCGCTCCATCTTTCCCTCACTCCTGAACAAAATCCCAAGACACCCGAACTCCTTCAGTGAGGCAAGACCTCATTCCCTTCACTTCTAGTCAGTGATAATGAAGCTCTACTAAAGTGGTCTCCAAGCTTCTAACTGGATTTACTGTCCTGCAGATTGAGATAAGAAATAAATCCATCCAAACCACATTCAGAGGTTTAGAGTCACTTATGAATTGAACTGTCTTGCACACAAAAGCTACATTAAACACAACAACAAGGGGACACAATTCAATTTTTTGTGAGAAGTCAATACAAAAATGGTGAGATTCTTCATCCAGTATCCTCAGAACAAGATTAATGGTAGAGGTCCGTTCCAAATATTGGCTACTTTGGGTCTTGCTCAATTCCTCTCTCTGCCGAAGCCAATTGATTTTGAGGAAATTCCAAGGAATTCACAATTTAATCAAATTGATTGGCCAAGGAAATGATATTCAAGAACTGATTTGACCGGCCAATAATGGGTGCCCTTAAGTTACTGCTCTGAGAGATGGAAAATGAAAGTGTATGGTAAGCAAAACTGATCAAAAATGGACAGTGAGTGTAGAAACATAATGTTGATCTGTGTAGGTTGTGAGGGGTCATCTTAAGGTTGAACGCTGGACAGCATCCCGAAGGCGATATGAATGATCAAAGTTCGAGTGAGGCCTGATGGTGGGCGCCAGATGGAAAACACATTTCTCAACCCACGGCGTCACACGTGCACCTGGAATTCATCACAGAAGGCATTACCACCCACGGTGGATAGTGCAGTGGGTGGTGATTATGATGACAGATGGCATAAACAGATTCTGTTTCCACCTACACATGAGCGATTTTACTAAGTGCTTCACTGAAGAAAGAGGACAAGTGCTAACAGGTAAGACGGAGACTCCACCACCCTAGCAACTCTGGCAACCCCCTGAAACTGAAGACTCAAACCAAGCACCAAGCGAACTTCTATGCCTGGCACTGCTGATCAGTATGCACCACACTGAGCCAGGCACTGATTGGTCTGGGATGTTGAACATTTACTAAATGTTCCCTTCTTGTACTTTTCAAGCGCAATGCTACGTCTGTTGGCCTCCCAGAGTGACCAGTCCTGTGCAAGCAATCCCCTGCTTTTCAAATAAACTGTATCTGTGTTTCTCCTCCAAACGCTCCACACTAATAAGATCATTTCCGTGACATACAAACAACATTCAGTCACATCTAACCAGATATATTTAGCTCCATTATGCATTCCAACACCAACGCAGGCATTTTATAAAATGACCACCTGCTGATAGCAAATTTAAACCTTCAAATCCAATTTCAAGAAGAAAACTAATCTGATTTAAGCATTTCATCAGGCAGTCTAAATGCGTGCCACGTTACACGGATGCAGAGCAACCACACTGTCTACTCCCACCCTGCTAACACTGATCAAGTCTGCATTTGCCGGAACAAAAACGAGATGTATCTTATAAGAAGGACCCAATTTGTTGGTAATTCAATGATAAAGGAATAAAGCAAAGGCTCCATGGAGATATGTTTCGGTTCATATTAATATGATCAGATTACAACATTAACCTCTCGCTCTGCCTGCTGCGGTCATTCAAAGGGCACAGCCAAAAGACAAGGCCAAGTCTCACTTTCAATTTCATGCTTTGTGCTCACAGATGAAGTAGAAATCAGGCTTGAATGAAGATGTGGATATAACCGCAATTGTGGAGCGCCTCATTTGCATCACACTCACTTATTCCTGGGTTCCAGTGTCTCAACCCTGAAGGCACCCTGCGCTGCACATTGTAGTAAATTCCTTGCTTAAACACGCCCCCACAAATCTCAAAGGGCTTGTGTGTTGGGAGCAGGTAAAGCACTAAATTGTGCAAGGCATGGACTTATTCAGGCCCTGTTCACATATCCGTATATTCTCCCTCCCACCCACATGAAAACACTTCTCAAAACCGTTCCACAAAGTGGGCCCACCACGACCTTGACCAATATGAATGGATAAGAAGATGGATGCATAGATGGACAGTCATTATTTATTGATCTACACATACAGCAGCCGTGTCTGCATGGAGTTGTAGAGGTTCCTAATGGTGTAATGCTGCAGTCAGACCCCATTTCCTGCAGATGTAGGAGCTCTTGATGCACTGACGTCAGCCTCAGTCCACTCATTGTGAAGATCTCCCAAGTTCTTGAATCCTCTTGACAATCCTCTCCAGGCTGTGGTTGTCGTTGTTGCTCGTGCACCTTTTCCCACCACATTTTCCCCTTCCTGTCAACTTGAATGAATATGCTTTGATACAGCACTCTGAGCTCCAGCAGTGCACGAGGAACAGGAATGACCACAGCAGGGAGGGTTGTTAAGAAAAGTGGATTCAAGAACTTGGGAGAGCTTCACCAGGAGTGGACTGAGCATCAAAAGCCACCACACACAGACGTCTCCAGGAAAGGGTCTCCGACTGCAACATTCATGTCAAGCCCCTCCTGAAGCAGCGACTAAGGAGAAAAAGGACTGGACTGTTGCTCAAAGCTCCAAAGTCCTCTTTTCAGATGAAGAACGGAGATCCTGCATTTCATTTGGAAATCAAGAAGTGTAGAGTTTCAACTCAAGCTCTTAGATCTGGAGTAAGAGTGGAGAACAGAATTCAGTGTCTGAAGTTTCCACAGTCTGTGATGGTTTCAGGCGACATGGCATCTGCTGGTGCTGGTCCACTGTGTGTCCACTGAGTCCAGAGAGTGGATTGAAATTGACAGGCCCTCAAGAGGATCTGAAGAGAGTGGCGTAAACCTTACCTGACAGGACTGACAATGTTTAAAGGCAAGGTCATGCGTAAGGTCATGCATTAGAAAAGAAATGATGTATGAGTGTGGTTACGTCTACTGTTTATCTACAAAGACGCTGTGCCAGGAGTGTTACACATACAGTCAGAAGATGGTGTATGTTTGCATCATACATTGCATAAGTGGAATGGAGTGGGGGAGTGAGCAGTAGATTATGTCCTGTGCAGCCGAGCCTGAACTGTGACTGTTCAGAAATCCAGCATGAAACCTCTTGTGACAGTCCTCCATCTGCCCAACAAAGCTCTCTGATTCAGTGCCATCTAGTGGCGTTCAGGAGGGAGTTCTGCGTCCCAGTTTCTCCTTAAGCACAAAGTTCATACCATGTAACCTAAATTTGGAGCAAGACCTTGTTGAGGTCTTTCAAATGCCCAGCTCTCCTGTTTTATATTCACATTACAAGCTCAAAAAGCTCAATCCCAAATGTTTCTTAGATCAGAATCCCAGATCGGATCTTCTCACCTTGTTGATTCACACGTATATAAATGACCCAAGTCTGCATTAGTGTGAGATCTGAAGATCTCATTCGTCATAACCATGTACAACAGTGGTCTACCAGCCTCCTCCTGGAGAGCTTCCTTCCAGTCCAACTCCAGTCCAAATCTACCAAATCAATCAGCAGGAACTTCTGAATGCAGCAGTTTGCTGGATTGGTTGCGGTGGATCAGGGTTGGATTCAGAGTCTGCAAAGGGTTGCTCTCCACGAGCAGGGTTGGAGATGGAATACCTTTACCTTTACTGGCGACTATTAATGTTGAGCATTTGTAAGTAGGATCCTGTGATTTCCAAGATGATGCATATTGCATGTCCAAAAAAAGCGCCAAAAAATAAAGAAAAAGATCTGAATGAGGGAAAAAGAAGTCCAAAGAAAGATGGAATTTATGGGCCCTATATGAGCTCAGAAATGGTTCTGGCTCTGCATTTAGGTTTTGAGAATGAATGAATGGAATTGTTCATTTTGGCTGGAAATTCAGCTTGACTATCGAGTTGATTTCAGGTTGCTGTATGACATCTTTCATACTTTTTGGTCACAACAGCTGATAAATGTCTCCATCTGCTGGATTAATGCAGTATCTTACCCACTGTGTTCACTGGAACGACAGCTCTGCAGAGCCACAGTTTGAATCAGAACCATAACACATCAACCCTTTGACTGAGTGTCCATTTTACACTTACCTGTTTCAGAAACACAGTCACACACCTGGTTTCATCCAGTTAATGTCCCACTGTCATGGAAAAACCTCATATCTCCAAAAGGGCAGCTTTACAGGAGGAGTAAAGAATCTTCTTACAGCCGTAGTTATACAATTTATGAGGGATTATTTGTCTGCTTTTGACATTGCCTCTTTTTTTTGTAATAACACAGTAATTACATGAGATATTCACCTCCTCCCTGATGATATCTGTATGGAAGGCCTTTGGCTTCTTATATATGTAATTACTTGATATGTCCATCTTATCAGAAGTTTACTATCTTAATGAAAGTGGCCAAGTTGTTATCAAAAATTGACAAATGCCTTTTTTTTTTTTGAATGTAGAGACATGAAACCGAAAAACAATTAATATCTGAATAAGTTGATAATAAAGAAATTATGATATTTTATAATATAGCTTATTACTGTGACAAAATATATGAAAAAAAAAATCAGGCAGTCTTAATTTTTTGGAAGATTCTGCCTCTTGGATCCATACCAAGCTCTAAAACTACTTGTCACAGCAGCCCAAGACTTGAAGTTCTTTGTTCAGGGCCAATATGACCAACATCTCAGGTAATAAAACATGCTTTATTATATTGGATTTTAACAAGAGAAGCTTCTAAAAACAGTTATAAATTTTATAAAAGTTTGATTTTCCACAATGAATTACTCTCAAATGCTTCATTGCACCACAACGAAACTCCTATTTTTTAGGAAAAGCAGGTTCTGCGGCTTCATATGTGTTCTGTGCTGGTGTGTCGAGGAATTCCTGATTTATAAAGCTGAGAACACATGGTGTGATTCTGAACAGGTTAACTTCTAATGGAAATCAAAAACATCTTATTCCAACTGGAGCAGTTATACTGGTCCATTCATTGTGAAAGTTGCCAGATTGGCATCATGTGAATCGAGTGAATATTTTACCTAAAATCCTTTAATCTGACATTATTATGACTTAGAAAAGCCAATAGAAGTTTACACTGAAGACCCTCTTTCTACTGATATTCCAGCATCTGAGTCTGGATTCCAGCATCTGAGTCTCAGAGGCAGGTTCTGATTTACAGCTTTATCAGAGAATAACAATATGAGCAAAAATAGCCAAAGTCAGCCAGTGAAAAATCAGCCCTGCGACTGGCGAGGCTCTGATAGAGGTGAAGGAGCCTCAGGCAGTATCAGATGTCAGATGTTGGCCTTCATGACATATAGACCTGCATTCTGGACCAAAAACTAAGCCTCACATAAAGCCAGACATAAAACAAATCTCTGCACAAGATAAAATTTATTTCTGCTCTGATAGTTTTTTTTTTTTTAATTTCTTGCATTTTACACATAATATATACAAAACAGTTACAGGTCTCACTTCTAGGGATACTGCTTTCATCCCGAAAAAGACGAATATAAAATATACAACTACCTGATTGTAACATTTTAACACAAGATTTTAAAATAATTCACAATAAGCATGAAACAGAGCTTTTTGTTGCAGAAAAGAAAGAAAAAGAAGGATGAAAACAACGCGGCGCATTCCTAATTTCATCAAACCACCAATCAGTGACAACAAACCTCCACTGATGTTCATTTCATTGTGTAATAAATACCTATTAGACAGCAACAGGAAACAGCTGAGTAAGAAGATTGTAGGGGTGTACAATATGATCAGTATCAGCATGAAATTGCATAGAAATAATTGAAGATGTATTTACTGAAATGTAGAAAATCACAATTAGCTGATACTGGACTAGTTTGCTCAAATGTCTTCATATATCTTACTTATTTTATTGGAGTTATTAAATAACTACATTTTGGGAAGAAGAACTGATCTAATTCCATTTCTACTTTGTTCATGTGTCTGTGACAGTCTTCACAACACAACTTGCACATATGGGAATAAAAATAATAATGTTGACATCGGTTATCGGAATTGGGACAGAATTCCCAATCTTACCACATGCCTAGAAAACATCGTTCAATTTGGCTGAGGTTCTTTAAATTTTAGATTTTCATGAAGAAGAAGTGCTTGAATTTGCTCCGAAGTGTGGAGTGAAAGATGACAAATCATTCCGAGGATCAACATTATATCCCTGTAGTTCCACTAAAATCTCAATAGCTCTGTTATTGTACCCTGTACATATATTTTTACGCACAACAAGAACAACAAATCCACATTTAAATGCAAAAATTAGTTTAATCAAAGAGAGCTAAAATACGGAATGCTGACTTGTGCCACTTGCGCAGTAGAATAGTCAGTTTTTCTAACCGTCTTTGTCTACATGCATAATTTTCCATAATGAGTAACATCGGAATAGTGTCTCAATAAACAGTATCTTGAGGTTTAAAGCCTATATTTATATCTGTCTCTCTTGATTTGCTTTAGCTTAGAGAAAATATGTGCCTTCTATATGTGTCCTGTAGGCCTACATGGTCTTTTGGGAATCCTCACCTTATTTCCTTTGAAATCTCTTTGAAGCAGGATTCCCGTTTTAAGAGAGCTCATTGCATTCAGAACAACTGTGCAAACAATTGCAAGTGGTTTTGTTCCACAAAGTTCAGTTTGCTATGGAAAGTAGAAGCACTTCGGTAGGTACCGTGATGGACGAGTTTGGCCATCTTCCAGTCCTTAATCCAAGCACCAAGACAAAGTGTGGAATTTGAACATTGTAAAGACCAATCTCTCTATAAGAGAAACCAGGCCAGACTCAGACACCCTGAGCTCTTTTCATTCGCAGTAAAAAGTTCCGCTTCTCCTCCAGCAATTCCTGGATGCGCTTGTTGCGCGTCCGTTCTCGCAGGGAGATTCGGCCTCTCCTGGGAATCATGTTACTCTCGGGAAGCTCAGCATCTACTCTGGGGTTTTGTAATGGAACCTCAATAGCATTGTTTTCCTCTTCTCTACTGGGTGGTCTGGTGGTTGTTACTTTTGCTGTCTTCACAGCTGGTTTTGTTGTTATTTTTGTTGTCGTCTTCTTTGTTGGTTTTGTTGTTGTTTTTGTTGTCTTCACTGCTGGCGTTGTTGTTTTTGTTGTCTTCTTTGTTGGCTTTGTTGTTGTTTTTGTTGTCTTTAATGCTGGTGTTGTTGTTTTTGTTGTCTTCTTTGTTGACTTTGTTGTTGTTTTTGTTGTCTTTAATGCTGGTGTTGTTGTTTTTGTTGTCTTCTTTGTTGGCTTTGTTGTTGTTTTTGTTGTCTTTGTTGGTTTTGTTGTTGTTTTTGTTGCCTTCACTGATGGTTTTGTTGATTTTTTTGTTGTTGTCTTCACTGCTGGCTTTGGTGTCTTTACTGTTGGCTTTGTTGTTTTCTTTGGCACGGTTGTCTTCTTTGCTGTGGACTTCTTTTTGTCAGTTGTTGGCTTCTCCATTGCTGTCATGGTTGCGGTCATCATTGCTGGCATCATAAGGGATGTGGATGTAGATGACATTGTAAGAGAGTTCATTGTCACAGGTGCTGGTGTTATAAGGGATGCTGACGTCGTACTTAGCATTGTAAGAGAGGTGGTTGCTATGGGTGGTGATGTAATGAGAGATGCTGATGTTGTAGTTGGCATTGTAAGAGAGGTTGATGCTATGGGTGGTGATGTAATGAGGGATGCTGATGTTGTAGTTGGCATTGTAAGAGAGGTGGTTGCTATGGGTGCTGATGTAATGAGGGATGCTGATGTTGTAGTTGGCATTGTAAGAGAGGTTGTTGTCATGGGTGCTGATGTCAAGGGTGTTGGTGATGTAGCTGTAGCTTCTTCAATTGTGTCAGCTTCTTCTCTGGTGCCCAACAATGTTGTCACAATAAGCGGTACACTAGTATCGGTAGATGTTTCAGCCTCAAACCACCCTGAACTGGTTAATATTCTTTCTTCATCTGTGCTGGCCATCATGGTTATCAACTCAGGAGATGCACCACTGTTGCTGTTGACTGTTGGTTCCTCAAGCATGGCTGTGGTGCTGAAGTCTTCTGTGGTTGTGACCCTGTTGGTCATGTTGTTAGTACTAAGCGTGGTGTTTGCGGTCACGCCATCAGTAATGGCAAAGCTGTCATTGGCACTTATGGTTTGAAGGGTCATGATGGTCATTGATACAGAAGAAGACATGCCTGCCATTGTGGTCCCAATGATACCTGGAGTCGTACTTTGTTCACGAGTGGGAAGTGACGTGTCAGTATCAGCCCCTGTTGATGTCTCAAAGGACGTATAAGACCAGGTATCATTTCCTGTGGTTGTAAATGGAGAAGTAACCTCAGACGTGGTCTGTGAACCTTTGGCATTGGGTGGTGTTGTAGTGTTCTTATGTGTGGAACTGGGACTGCTGGTGGAGCTGGAGTGTGCCCTACTGGTCACCTTTGGCGTAGTTAATGGAGGACCTATGGGTACATCCAACTTTGTGTTGTTGGCATCACTGCAGGACTTGCAGCATATGCGCTGGAAGCTAGGCAGTGGGCAGTACTGGTACAGCACCTCCATCTTGCAGAACACTGAGCGGTCACCATTACATCGCTGCCCTGAAACACAGCAGAACACAGTGCTCAGACTGAGCTACATAAGGTTGCACTTAAGTGACCTAACCTTTAAAGCAGCTGCACACTGGAATTCATATATTTCCATTGTATTTTGTAAAAAGGAGAAACATGGACTGTTTATAACAATGTTATTGTATATAACAAAAACTATTTTTAATACACTGTATGGGATGTTGGAAAAACGAATGAGCCGGTGTCCCAATACTTTTGTCCACATAGTGTATCTGACAAAATAAATGACATATTATTATATCGACACCCGCCATTGTTCAATGAACTTGGGGTGTAGATAAACTGTACAGGATTTGGGTGGGCTGATGTTTTGATGTTGCTGATGTTCATTGAGTCCTAAGCTTCGGTGTCACTACAGTCTGTAGTTCATACAGCAAACACACTATCTAGCATAATAACCATCTCGTGTTTTGATGGAGTGGAATGTAACTAGAATAACAGCTGATTTAGTAAGTTATGAAAGAACATGGTCTCTAACTGACTAAAACTGAACTTCTTGCTTCTAAACACCAGGTTTACTGCATCCATCCCCTCTTTTCAGTTCTTCAGACTGAAGATTTATATTGTAAGTCATGCAGCACCTGATTTTACCAGATTAATAGACGCACATTAGGTTTTATTTTTATTTATTTAGGTTTTTATTTTTATTAAGTTCCATATAGGAAAGGGACAGTAATATTTCTATAGGGGTTACAGCTGTTTTCCATTTGAACTGGGATATGAGAAGTAAAATGTTCTAGTAGGAAACTGGAACACCCCTCAAGTTGGATTGTCTACTCAAAAAGTCATAAGAGCCTCATCAACACTGCACCTACTGTCAGTTCTCCTAACATCAAAAATATTGGCCATTTCAGGGTCTTGTTCAATTCCTCACTCGATTGGGATATCATCGCCTGGAAAGTTGCCGGTTTCATTCCCTGAACTGGTAGGACATGACTGAAGTGCCCTTGAGCAAGACCCTGAACTTCCCAGGTGCTCTGGATAAGGCTGCCCACTGCTCTGGGCACTTGTGCTCAATGCTCCCTCGTGTGTGAATTCACTAGTTTGTTTCACTGCATGGATGGATCCCCTGTGTGCAGCACAATTTACGACTGGAGGAAATTCCCAGTTTACTCAAATTGAAGGACACGACAAGAACTTGGAGTTACTCCTAAGTGGCCAAATTGGGGAACGTTTTGAACCTTTTGGACCATCCTACATGGGGTGTTTTCAATGGTTTGGATTCCCAAAATCACTTACAGCGCTAACCTGTGACAAATCTAACCATGACGTCATTTTATGAGTATTTAACCCCAGTTTGACGTCATTCCCAGCTCTGACATTCAACTCCAGAGGTAAATGGAACACGAGTATATCATGAATGCGTTCCTATAAGGGAGCGTTTCCCCAAACCAGGTCCTGGTGCCTCTGTGGTGCTCCCACCACACCTGGTTCAGTGAATCAGCTCACTATCAAGCCCCAGCAGCTCATGCAGAGGTGAAGAGAAAGAACGGGCAAACAGAAGTGAGTGAAGCAGATACGCAAGAGAGACGAAAAGAAATACAGATCACCAGGAGCACAGAGACAGCCCAGCCTTCTTCTGTTTTAATAACACATTTTTATTCCTACGTTTGCAGTTGTTCATGACAGAAACTGAAACAATGAGATGCACTTCCCGCCCCGCCCCCTTAAATATATAGATATATTAGAGTTGTTCTCTTAAGAAAAATAAATTGACTGTATCGAAAGGTACAAGTTCACAGTAACTTTGGTAAAACACTTCATTACTTGGAGACCAGTCAATCCATTGGTAAATCAGAGCACGTAAATAAATAAATAAATAAATAAATAAATAAATCAGTCAATCATTTGATAGATAAATAAATAGATAAATAAATAAATAAATCGGTCATTGGTTAAATAAAATACAGGATTTTCGATGATGATGTAAAAACTGGCATGGCACACATAAGTGTCATATATTAAACATTTACAAAACATTAATAAAGTTTCCCTGATAAATCAAAGTGCATATAGACGCAGTGCACGTTAAGTCCATCTGAATGGTTTGTTTTGTTGTTGTTTTTTTTTTTCTTTTCTCTTTTGTCCCCCCCGAAAAACGGTTTTGTCCCCCCAAACGTTAGCCAGCCGAGACACAGCAGGCCGACAGAAGTAACCCGACAGTTACTCATAGCATATAATATTAGCTTTTTTTCTGATAAGTAAGGAGTTAACAGTCATAAACGTTATTAAATACAGTCAACACCAACGTTTATTTACAATATCGCACTGCGAGGTCTGGCTTTTCCCCCCACGTTTTTTTTTTTTTTTTCTTTTTCTTTTTTTTTTTTTAGCACGAAACTTCGGAATAGCTCGCTACATAGTCACAACAGAAATGTGTTTCACAATACAATGACAAGTCTGAAGTGATAAAGAGATGCCAAGTGTCGATGCCAATTTGTCCCCCCCTCCCCCACACACCCACTGGGTAGTCAGCACTTTGCATGTTCGCATTTCGGTGGTGTTCTGTGGGTGGGTTGCTTGGTTTCTTTAACACTGTTAGTTAAGAAGCTGCCTCTGGTTCCGTGTGACACGATAACGCTTCTATGAGTAAAGCCATACAGATAAAAATGCCGATACATTCAGATCCAGTGTAAGGCATTGTTCTCGCGCTCCACGTCACAGAGATGAAAAGCTGGATGGCGAAAGAAACGAAGGTGTGTGAGGTATTTTTCATGGATCACTTTCTTTCGTGAGTCTGTCGTCAGCAGCCAAGACAAAAATGACAACACACGTAAAATAAAGAAAAAAGCACACTCTCGTCACTCATCATTCCATGTGTGAGGGGCTGGGAAATGTGCCGGACGTAAAAGGGTGACCTCCCAACGTGGAGGCCGAGAGGCGGAAAAACGACGTCATACCACCAACTTCTCTCTGAAAGAAGAAACTGAAAAACAAACAACCAAAAAACGGAGAGGCAACTGGCTGAGCAAGTCCTGCATAATATCATAAGAGATCTACCCCCCTTCCCCTCCCCCCCCAAAACCTTTTTACGCACTTTTTTTCGTTTTATTAAATACGTATATTTCTGTAATTCATGTAAAATCAATAAAAAAATTACACATAACAGTCAAGAATTAAAGCGATCAATAGCAGTCAAAAGGTTAGGCAAATAAGCTACAGCTTATTCATGGTTAAAACAAATTATTAATTCATATTATTGGTATTCGTATAGATTTATAGATTCATATAGATTCATATAGATTTATAAATACAAATATATTCATATGTTCCTTTTTAAAGTTCGCAAGCACAAATAAGCTGCATTTATTGAACTTTTTTTTTCTCATTTTAACAGTCGGAGAGGATGGAGGATGAGGTGGTTATGGCAATCGATCGTGTGCAGTAAAACCCTGTTGTTGTTTTTTTTTTTTTTTTTTTTTTTTTTTTTTTAACCTGGACGATCCACCTCATGGTCACCATCAGCCACCATCGGCATGCGAAAGTGGCAGTTCAACAGTACGTCCCATGTTTACAGCTTAAATCGTATTTGTTGTTCTTTTTTTTTTTTTTTTTTTTCTTTTTCAGTCCGAGAATGAACTAGGATGTGAAATGAGCACTTAGCAAAGATCTTCTTTAACCTCATTGTGACAGATTCACATTCACAATAAAGCTTTAGTAATGTGTGTGTGTGTGTGTGTGTGTGTGTGTGTGTGTGTGTGTGTGTGTGTGTGTGTGTCTGTGTGTGTGCGTGTGTGTGCGTGTGTGTGTGTGTGTATGTGCGCATGTTGTGTTTTAGACTTTTAGACACTTCTTTAGATCTTCCCCTCTCGCACCTGGAAGGTGCCTCGGGCGGCGTTCCAAAACAGTCGCCCGTACAGCAAATCACCAGCAGCGAAACAACAGCTCCGAGACGGCAGCCAGTCGTGAGGCTCTGCCCCGAAATAATCCTCAAACTCCTCAAGCTGCTGATCCAATCATAAACCTTCTGCAAAATTCCTGACCCCCTCCCACTCCTCCTCGGAACAAACTTCCGATTTCTCCTTTCCATTATTTTGTGTTTTGTTTAGTTAACAATTTCTGACTGGCCAGCGTTCACAACACAGAGCTCCACAAAGGAGAGAGAGAGAGAGTGAGAGAGATAGAGACAGAGAGTGTCAGAGAGAGATACAGAGAGAGAAACAGAGAAATCTCCCTCTTTCAGAGATGCCCCGGAAAAAGAGGACCACCACCCAAGGAAATAGAAGCACGCAAGCCTGGAGCTGAGGGGCTCAGGGGAGTTTGCCCTGCAGAGCGAAGCAGAGGGAGACAGGCAGACTCCAGCCCAGAGAGGAGAGAGAGAGCAGCGGGATGGCCCGGCTGGACAGGGACGCTTTACTTGACATCCTCTGCACGGGATACTTGGGATCATGACGTGAAAGCCACTGGATGAGGAAGTTGCCGTGCTTGTTGAAGTCCGACATGCTCTCTACAATAGTGCACAGAGAGAGAGAGAGAGAGAGAGAGAGAGAGACAGTGAGTCAGTGTGGGAGAAGGTGAATTTGCTTCTCTCCTGAGTTACAGGTCAGAGAGACGGGGCGTGTACTCACTGGGGCATTTATCCATTCTGCAGGGTCGCAGTGCTGCTGGTTTGGAGTCCAGGCACAGTCCGATGGTATTGTCCCGAGTATGACAGAGCACCTGTCTCTCCTGAGTTCCGTTACCACATGTCACAGAACACTGCAGGCAGACGAGCACAGAAAGGAAGAAGAATCTTGAACAACTCGATTTAGAAACCCCGAGGTCCTTTACTTTAGGATAAAATAAAGTCCTGAAAGGACAGAGAACCCACTGATACTGAGGGTGTAGCTACTCTTAATCTCTCCACTCCTATTGGACACAGCCTGCCCTGGTGTGTGTGTGGATCAGTGTATATTTATCCGTACCTGTGACCAAGGCCCTAGTTTCCACTCTGCAGGGCAGAGCATGCGATTGCAGTCTCGGCGGGACTCCGGACGCTCGTCATTGCAGTATCGGCTGCGGATGGACTTGAACTTGCTGTCTCCCAGTGGCTGGACGCAGCGCACAGAGCGAGTCTGGGTGCCGGACCTGCCACAGGACTTACTGCACTCTCCCCACTCTCCAGCCACCCAGCTATAGGAAAAACACACACTCTGCTTGAGCAACAGCATCTGAGAAACAATCAAATGTGAGTTCCTGCTGTGTCTGATCCACTCGCACCAGCGCACCAGCGCAACACACTAACACTAACACACCGCCACCATGTCAGTGTGACTGCGGTGCTGAGAATGACCCACCACCCACATCATAGCTGCGCTGTGGTGGTCCTGTGGGGTCCTGAGCATTGAAGATCAGAAATTCCAATTCCAAAATCCAGGTCCAGAACGTAAGAATCCACCCCAGGACTTTGTTATGACCGCCTCTGCGGAGCTGTGGATGAAGCTGCCCAGGCAGTTACTGTCTGAACTGAACAGTCTGACCACCTGTATGTGTGTATGTGTGGTCAGAGGAGCTGATCATATGGACAGTGTATAAGGAGGAGAGGTTTGGGGCGTGGTCTGTCTCCCAAATTTAGTGAGTTATGTCAAAAATCGAACATTTTGCAACTTGACAAGCAGTGTACATCACACATCCGTACCAACATCTGCACACACACACTTACTTACATGGGCTGTGCACACTCTCTTAGGTAGCAATCTCTCTGCATGACAGGGGGCTTCTTGATTTTCTCACAGAAGCGCCGGTGCACCATCCTCATCTCAGCGTTCTTGCGGCAGCCGTAGCGTGTTGTCTGTAAACCTTTATCACACACACACACACACACACACACACACACACACACACACACACACACACCCCAAGAGGAAGCACACACAGGTGTTTGCTACTCAAAATCAGCAGGGGAGGTAAACTCACTTCAACATTACTATTTTTAAAGCGTGTCCCCGAGTCAAGCTGCTGTTTGCAACACCTTTTGAACAACTGTAGAGCAGCCATTAAAAAACAACACACACTTTGTGCTGCCACTGTTGTAACCTTACAGCCTTAAATGATAACTTTATAGGAGAACGATCATCAAATTGCCATTCTTCTGCTGAAATGTCCAACAGTGGTGCAGAAATGTGCATCTGGTCCATTACTATGTGGAAATGGATAGCAGAGGATGGCCAGTAGCCAGGTGACGAGGTAAGCCACAAATGGAACGTTGCAGGTTCAAATCCCGAGACTGGATGAGTCCCCAAGTCTTCACCCTGACCACAATGATGTTCCCTCAGCTGATTGATTAGTAACGGTTTATTTAGGGTGTGTTTGTACTCGTAGTTCTGGTTCCTTTAGTCCAGACCAAACTAGAAAAACATCTGCAATCGAACCATAATTAGGGGCAATGTATGCTGGGGGAACATAAGGTAGCTGTGTAGTGTGGTAGTGTGTGATTTGGGACACAGTCCTCTAGACAGAAGTTATTGAAGCACAGAAATGTCAGCAGGTCTGGACAGAGACTCGGATGTGGACGGTATGATGCAGATGTTGCAGGCAGGCGTGAGCCACTGCCCCACTAAAGCTGCAGGAAAACCTATAACATGACCATCTTGTAACATCATGTCATTGCTTGGGTTCCTTTAGAGGGTTTTGGTTTGTACTGTGTTCATACTTCCCACCAGCTCAGGCAGTCTCAGTCCAGTAGTTTGGTTCGCACCAGAGTTTGAAAAGCAGCATTTACACTAAGTACACTAATGACCTAGTGGAACACTCCTTCTGGTCACCAACCCTGCTCCTGGGGAGCTACCATACTGCAGCTTCCATCCCAACCCTAACACACTCTTTTCAGCCAGCCAAGAACTTGTGAAGGCAGTAATTATTTGGATCATGTGGGGGGGATTACAGTTGAGTCTAAAGCTCTCCAGAAGAAGGGTTGGTGATCCCTGCTGTAGACTGACTGAAGTGGCCAATGCGGCCGTGATTATGGTTGGGATAAAGTACCTCCTCCGCAGGTCTTGGAGCAGGGCGTCCATCTCTTCACCACCCAGGAATAGAGCACTGCGTTTTCAGGCACCATGTTGTTCTCGTTGGCCCCGTCGCTCAGTCTGTCGTTGTCAGTGATGTACTTCACCGACACCTTCACTCTGGCTGAGCCATGCATCCGGATCTATCGAATACAAATACAGAGATCGCTCACAGGAAAACGTGGTGGAGGAAGTCAACTGCATCTGCTGTTGTGTGTCAAGACGTAATAAAACTAACAATACACAGATGGGTGAGGTCAGGTTGGAAGATGAGGTCAGTAGTAGTGGACTGTCCAGAATCACTGGCCATAAAGCAGCCGGTGGAAAAGGCTGTTTTTAATTAAAGTAGTAGCTGTGCCACTAAACTGCACTGGACTAAATACCTCTAGGACCAGAACTGGACACCCCTCTTCTACAGCATTTGGACCGGGCGGATGCCTGCTAAGCATTCTGTTTGTTGAATCGAATTCTGAATTTAATACATTAATCCCGCAGCTCCTATGAAGCGAGCTGTCTCAGCTGTCTGAGCATGACTCCATCTGTTGGTGGATCACTGATTTCCTGACAGGGAGGCTGGGAAAGCACTCTACAGCCTCCACGGGCTTGTGTTCTCCATCCTCTCATCCACTCGTTTTAATTATCAATGACTCAGCTGTCTCCACATTAGACTCCTTCAAAGATTCTCATAACAATAAAACTCCCATGATGTCAAACAGTTATGTCAACAAGAAGGCAAAGCAAAGGATGTACTTTTCTGCAGCAGTGGGAAAAAGTTCAACCTACTACAGCCTTACTACGTCATTACAACATCTGGCCTTACATCATCCCTATCGATCTGGGTTGGGTCAACAACCACACAAAAGAGCCTTCAAGGTATCATTAGGGCTGTCGAAAACATTACTGTTCTCCCACAAGGTTGTCTCTAACTCCAGATCCAAAAAGAGCACATGTTGCTGAATATTCCAATATCTGCCTTCAGGGAAGAGATACTGGACAAATCAGGAAAAAACACATTTCATCCATCCATCCCATGCAGCTTGAATGTTCTGACTCAGGTCCTGCAGATGGTGCAGTAGGGGTGGAGTGTTGATAATGCATCCAGTAGCATCCCACACTTTTTCAATCTGGGAAAAGTCTGGAGATGCGACCGGCCATGGCACAGTATCTGCGTCTTCAAGACGAGCTCTTCAGACAGCAGTAGCCTGCAGATGAGTGGTGTCCTGTTGGAATAGCTCAGGAAAGGGAGGACCAGTGGCTGGAAGACCAAAGGGGATCTTGCGTCGTGCAAACTTGCATGAAATCTGCAGGAGCTGAGTGAGAACATTCAGGATGCATGGGAAGGGTCTGAACGTCTGAGCACTGAGTGGATGTTATTTACCATGATGACGACATCGTTTTTCAGGGGTCCAGTGGTCTGAATGGTATCTTTATTGTTCTTGTTCTCATACTCCCACTCCACCCCTTTCTCAATGACTGAGCGCGTCTCTGGGAAATCTCCATGAGAGTTCAGAAAGAAATCACCGGAAGCTTTGTTCTTCACAGCTACAGAGAGAGAGAGAGAGAGAGAGAGAGAGATACACTGTTTATAACTGCAGCTTCTAAAGAGCTTTAGAAATTCAGCACACAAAACTCTCCAAAGTCTATTCCTATTAACATTTCTCTGGCAGATGAATCCTCACAGATCTTACCCAAAATGTGAGATGTTCCATTCAGTTCTTGAATGAGCAAATGTCTCGCACCTCTGGGAATTTCAAGTACTTTAATTACACCTAAAATGAGCAGAGATGGTGGAAATGAGTTTAACGAGCAACTCTACAGGAGGTTTCATTCATTATTTAACCTCTAAAAGATGTAACGCATCAAACTGAGACACACTTTTCTTATCGGAGTAGGTGAAGTTGAACTTGTGGGTCTTGCACTTGGTGCCGTCCCCTCCACACACACCACACTTATCCTCCTGCAGCCCGGAGCCCACCACATCATCACAGCCTACTTTCTGAAGAGAGAGGAACACTGTCAGCCAATGGCTTAGGACACAAATACACACCAATACATTATTGTCACACAAACACAAGCACCGATACCCTCACCTCACACTCCCCATACACACACACACTGTAGGGGTCTTTGTAGGAGCAGCGAATCCCTGGTTTCACCAGCTCCTGCATGTTTACCACAGCTCGCGTCTCTTTGGACTTGCAGTATAAGCTGCAGCGCTGTTTAGCTACAGGGGGGTGGAGAACGAAGCACCATTAGTGGGAGAACATGTGGAGAACATACTCACAGACGCTGCAGTTTAACACAATGCATTTTGCTGCGATTTCTTAGTTCTATTGAAGAGCATTGAATATTTCGGCTTCTTCAAAGCAGCCAATACTTCCCTTCTCTTCGTCCAACCAAGCTGCTTCATCAGGAGAAACGTACCAGGAAGAAGCTGAAATGGATTCATTAATCCCTTTTATATGACCTATTGGCACCATGCCAAGGGAGGATTAGAAGGGTATCCATTCTCTGCAATGATGGTGCTCTATCCAACGCTTCTGAGATGAACTGGACAGTCAGGAACGAGCTGAGGTGGTGATCATCTGAAATCCTGACCTGGGCTGTGGTTCCATATTGGTGTATTCTCATGGCATGGGGTGTGTCCACTGAACCCAAGTTGTCCAGAATTGGTTCAAAATAATGCCTTGCATATTATACAGGTAGGTGTTCCCAAACCATCCCCTGGAGTAACCCCACATCATAATATATTGAAATACCAGTACTGCTATCCCATGGCCTTTGGCATATTTGGTGCTGCTGATCATAGAACCCAAAAGTAAACAAAAGTAAAAATTATATTCAGTCTAAAAGAGTGAGAAACATCATGAACAGCAAATAAATCATAACCAGAGCTCAAACTCAAATATGTCTCTGGCTCTGTGGCTATTTGGACTCGTTTCACCCAGTGTATGATCCCAAAAGCTTGGCTCTGGAGAGTGTTAGAAAGTTTCAAGACGACCACTGCAACTGACAAGAACTTCTACAAAGAACAGCTGATGGGAAACCAATCTGAAGGCATCTCAACATCTTCTGAGTTCTGGGACAAGTGTAGTCTACTTAGGCCTTCACAATAATTACTTGTTGTTATCAGCCCCCACATGATATACTGATGCATTATATGCTACACATGATCTGATCCTCTTACAGGAAAACAGCCACTTCTGGATTTCCCTTCGCTCTGAAAACCAGTGACCCTTTCCAGATGTTTTTGAACTGAGACATTCTGCTGTTTCCAGTTGGCTTCAAGTCTGTACAAGTCAAAAAGTCCCCGCTTAGCTGAGCTCCAAGTTGGCACTTTCAGCTGTGGTCATAAGAGCTGGGCCAGCGGCCGAGGAGCCGAGGACTCTTTGAAGACTACATGTGCTCAAGCATGGCCTGCGTCATGAAGTCATGCACGCAGAGGAAGTGGATGTAAGGAAAAAATGAGAGATTAGAGCTGGCAGCGCCAGCGTAATCATATTTTCACCTCTCCACACAGTATAATTCACAGCAGCTGTCTGGCGCTGAAAACATGGTACAGGGACAGATTTAGACATGAGGAAATGGCACCAGTCAAATAAGATAGAAATCAAGGTCAAGAGTGAGTGAGAAAAGACATAACACACAGAGAACGTGAGAAGAGGGAATGTTATTTGTCTGTAGAGTCAGTGCTGTGCTCTATAGGGTCTGTAGCATCCAGACTGTTTAGTCTGGGGATTGAAGTGTGTTTGTGTGTTTTATCTCTACTGTATGGTGTCTGTAGTGTCTGCTGTATGGGGTCTGTAGTGTCTGCTGTCTGCTGTATGGTGTCTGTAGTGTCTGCTGTACAGTGTCTGTAGTGTCTGCTGTATGGTGTCTGTAGTGTCTGCTCTCTGCTTTATGGTGTCTGTAGTTTCTGCTGTCTGCTGTATGGTGTCTGTAGTGTCTGCTGTACGGTGTCTGTAGTGTCTGCTCTATGCTCTATGGTGTCTGTAGTGTCTGCTCTCTGCTGTACGGTGTCTGTAGTGTCTGCTCTCTGCTGTACGGTGTCTGTAGTGTCTGTACTGTGCTGTATGACGTGCTTTATGTACGCACTGTTCTATTTCTGTCCTGGTGTAGTGTTTTTCCTTGGTCAGTAACTCACGATCAGGGTGTTCATAAGGCAGCCAGTGGTGTCGTGAATTGTGATGTTCAAATTTGTTGTCCATCATGCTGCACTGCTCAGCTCTGTGGTCCATGTACAGGTCCTCACACTCATGAGTGTTACACATCTGGAACTGGTAGTTGGAACCAGAGCAAGATCGCCCACCGTTGGCAGGGCTACAGAGGAACAAAAAGAGAAAATAACTCTTATGACCTGTAAAAAAAAACGAGTGACCTGCACCTGAAAACAACAAATAACACTGATTGTCTTCAGTCCCCAAAAACAGTTTTTTTGTGTTTTGTCCTTGATGTAGCTTTACACACGTCCAGTATTCACTCACAAAATGCTTCTCTGGGCTTATTAGGTTCATGAGGAGCATGCACACACACCTTGGATTGTCGCAACTGCGAGTGCGGAATTGCACGCCTCGTCCACAGGACTGAGAACAGGCGCCAAACTCGCTCCACATACCCCAGTTCCCATCCTGCTTTATGATGTCTGGGGTCAGCCACACACAGTGCCCTTTGAAACAGTGCTGAGCACAACAAAGGAAACAGGTCATTAAATATTTCAGATTTTACAGATATTTAGGTGTTTTACTGAAAAAATGCTTGAATTCCTTTGGTATGAAGAGCAGGATTGTCTAAATAATGTTTTTCCAAACTGCTGTCAAGGAGGAATTCCAATGATTTTACAAAAATATTGCACATTTTATTGCAATTTTGCCTCCAATTTGGAAGTTCCAATTACCCAACTCTCCCCCATTACATATCCCAACACCATGAGGGTGAAGATAAGCACGTCTCCTCTGATACACCGCCTCTTTGCATAGTTGCTGTGCAGCCAGTGTCCTCGGAGGAAAGTTTCAGGAACCCAAGCTCATACACCGGCATTGCATAACAGCACCATCTACCCACCCATGACCAGCTGCTGATGGCCAGCAGCATGAACTGGTATTCGAACCTGCAATTCTCAGATCATACTGGTAGCACATTAGACTGCTGAACCAATTCAGACCTGTTTTGGAGATATTTTGACCCCGGTGTGTAAATGAGAAAGTGAGCATGTGTCCATACCTTGCCGCCCCCACACATTGTGCCATCAATAGGGGGTCCTTTCTTGGTCTTGCAGAAGAAGGGGTTGTCTGGGTGAGCGCACCACAGCTGCTTACATGGGTCATAGGGGTGGTACTGAGGAGGAAACGCAGACGCCAGTTTATTCACACACGCTTCACACCCAGCACTTTACAACACACACGGCACTGTGGCCACGTCACAAGAGTCCACCTCAGATAAAAGTGCCGAAGTGGACGTGGAGAAGGAGGAATACACTGTTCTGTGCGGTGACAGAGCAAAACAGATATCAAGACAGTAACACTTTGTTTAAAGGAACAGTTCAGCAGAAACTTGGGTCTGTACTGTTATTTGCCTCTTAAGCCAAATATAGTCACACAGTCACATGTTCAGTGTCAGTAGTTTGCTTTTGGTGTCTTTAGTTTTGCACTATGAGACTCCACCGATTCCCATCATACCACCCTCAGAGTTACACTGCATTCAGAAATGTTCAACCACTCAGAGAAAATAAAGATTAATAACATAAAACCTTCCAGCAGAACTAAGTCAGTGGTTTCTATAACAGTTACAAAAAAATGAAGCCAAAAGAAACAACTGCTTTTATTACTTCTGTTAGAATTATGATTATTTTAGTCTTATTTTCTGGCATTTTAATCATTTTAACCTAATTTTACATTTTTCATCTTCCTTGTATCAATTGGATCATTTTGCTGATATGCTGAAATCGAATTTTGAAACTGAAATGTCATTAAGTAATAACAATTAAATAAACTAAAATAAAATTATGAACAAAAATCAATATATTAGACCCTTTTAATAAGGATATTATTTTTTAATACAGTAGTATATTCTCATAAAGGATCCTAACTTTGATTTGATTTATATCACTGTATTCTATATATTTATTATACTTTTTTAATTGTTTATTTTAATAACGTAATTTTCTCTTCTCTTACACTGATTGTTTTCTTTTTAACATTTTAATTCTAGTTGATTAAACATCATTTAATGTTCTCTTTTGATCCCTGTCTGTCGTAAATACTCAGCTACCCTGAAAATGAGGATCGCCCTCAATAAATCTGCTTCAGCTGTGACACCTCCATATGAACACCACCCAAGTAGTTGAAAACTGAGTTAAGAGGGTTGAACATGTCTGACTGCTTCTGCATATCATCACAAACCCGCCTCAGACCTGGCTGAGTTATTTGAGTCATTATAAACCAAGCATAAGTGTTTGATCAGCCGACCAACAAGGTTCTGGAAACTTTCCGGCATCAAAACGGCACCAGATTCTGATGCTACCGTCACCATGCTTAACATTTGGTACACTGATCTTGGGGTTGAAAGCCTCACATTTACTCCTCCAAAGACGGAGGGATTTGTGGCCAAATAACTCTGTCTGGGTCTCATCTGACCATAAAATGTTTGACCAGAAGGTTTTTCATTTGCCCATGTGGTGTCAAAAACGTAAGACTTTGTTTGGCCTGAGGCAAAAATGCTCAAATTTCATTTTCCACTGAACTATCCCCCCAGGCAATCTGTTACAATACCATTACATTGTTGCAATAACGGAGTTTCTAAGAATATTGACTGTAAAGCCAACTCTCCAAAGACTAGTATATCAAATTTTAAGGTACACTGAGGGTTAAAAAGGTCACCTTCTTTATCAAAGCTTCAATGCCTTACTATGCCAGACTCTACGTCATTCTTATAGAGCATTGGCATTATAACAGTGGACTTTGAAGAGTTACTGTCCAAGGTACCAGTATGAACATATGGAAGACAAGTTTGGGTCCCAGCAGGTTGTGTACAGGAGGCCAGTTCATGCAAACCAAAGCATAATGATGAAGAAAACAACACTCTCAGTCATGGTGATTCCGACACAGCTGTTGACCAAACACAACAGTCAGCTTACAAAAGGCTGGGTAGCGATGACACATGACCGCCATTTAGGTCCAAAGATGAGAGAAAGAGAGAGAGAGAGCAAAGAAAAGAAAGAAATACATAAATGATAGACTGACATATTGGCATATTCTTGACGGAATGCACGACTACTTCCTCCCTCAATCGCTGTAAAGGTGGCTGGGTTATGAAGTTGACTGTGTAAGTCATTATCAGACTGTAGCTTATACACTGATCAGCCATAACACTCCAACCACGGAGAGGTGAAGTGAACCACACTGACTATCTGGCCCCAATGGCACCCGTCAAGGGGCAGCAAGTGAACGCTCAGTTCTTGAGGTTGACGTGTTGAAACGGGAAAGATGGACAAGCAAACTTGGTGACGGCTAGATGGCTGGGTCAGAACACTGCTGGTCTTTTGGAGTGTTCCTGGTAGGCAGTGGTCATTACCTATCAAAAGCACTCCAAAGAAGGACAAGACAGTGAAGGTCATGGGCCAACAAGGTCATGAGCCCCCAAGGCTGCTAATGTCTTGGTGCAAGGGAGCACAGGACACCTTCAGAGGTCTTTTGGAATCCACGCGAGATGTTTGGATGGCGCTAAGGGGTCATACACAGTACTATGCAGGCAGTTTTAATGTTATGGCTGATTGGTGTATATGCTGTTATAAATCTAAGAGATGCTGAAAGATTCTTTTGTGAGGTTTGGCAAGCTTTACAGAACACTGATATAAATGGCATTCAACCTAATGACCATGTACAGTTAAAGAACATTTGTTTCACATGAGTACCATCACACTTGATAGATTCCCAGATATCAATATAATTCTGGCTATTCTGCATATTGCATCAGCCCCGCCCCCTCTCTCTGATCAGTCAGACTCTGAGTGCAGGTTGAGCATCAGCCCCGCCCCCTCTCTCTAATCAGTCAGACTCTGAGTGCAGGTTGAGCATCAGCCCCGCCCCCTCTCTCTGATCAGTCAGAGTCTGTGTGCAGGCTGAGCATCAGCCCCGCCCCGCCCCCTCTCTCTGATCAGTCAGACTCTGAGTGCAGGTTGAGCATCAGCCCCGCCCCCTCTCTCTGATCAGTCAGACTCTGAGTGCAGGTTGAGCATCAGCCCCGCCCCCTCTGTCTGATCAGTCAGAGTCTGTGTGCAAGTTGAGCATCAGCCTGTACAAATAAATGGAGGCCAAGCTAGCAACATTCCTAAAGGGGGTATTCGGGGGTATCTGTACCTTTCAAACTAAAACTACATACTTAAGAAAGTTTCTCCTTCTCCTGTCAACTTCCTATTTTGGAGATACCAGGTTTCTCTGCGCCAGCGTCGATATACAGAATACCCTTAAAAAACCAGTAACCACCATTAAGTTGAATGGGATTTTTACTAACGTTGTAAAGCTTGTGAAATCTCACCAAAGTTCCCAGTAAAGAATGTATTTGTGGTTGTGGGCAGAAGAAGGAGAGGTCAGTGCTAAACAGATTCTTAGAAACAGCACTCTGGTGACCGCATGAGATTTTGCTCAAACGTTTGGTTTGTAAATGAGACATCTCATGTTCATGTGCAGTAAATAAGAGGGGCATGTTTTGGGGAGGTAAACATCCTGCAGCAAACATGTCTGCAACGTGAAAATGAGATTGAAACAAACAAATAAACAAAACAAACAAACAAACAAACAAACAAACAAAAAGAACATGGGATGGAATGGTCACTCAGACTGATAAAGAAAGAAGTGGCCACGTGGCTATTAGGTGGGTTACCTTACCTTGTCTCTTGGTGACCCCACCTTTTGCAGCTAAAGGAATGGTTTGACAAGAGAGTAAAGTACAGTCCATGCAGAAGTGCTCAGCTGGAATGTCATTGTTTCAGAGCCTCAGAAAACTAAAATCTCCCGCTTTAACTGCGGTCAGGGTCATTTTGAAACTGTCGTCATCTGGACTTGATTCTTTTACGCTGCTTCCCTCAATAAATAAAAGTAAAGAGATATATCTGTGCATGTTTTCACCTACTGGGCTAGTCCTGTCTACAGGATTTGGACTTAGGCTGGGTGACCACACAAGGATAGTGTTAACCCTTAGAAGCCTGATAGGTTGCTTTTTGGTTGCTGGGTGATTATACGGTGTTTGGCTGCTATGGTACCCCAAGCAGTTACTATACAATTGCTAGGTGGATGCTTTGGTGCTGCTTATCAGATGTCTAGGTGGTTGTTAAGCTATGGTGTTCCTAGGGTATACTATGGTATTAGAGGTGATTACTCTGGTTTTTCCAAGTGGTTGCTATGGTAGCCAAGGTGGTTGCTTTTGTGTTGCAACGTCATTATAAGGTAATGCTATGGTTGATTTATTATCAAAAGCATTCACTATAGTAGTTGCTAAATGGTTACTAGGTTGCTGTGATGTTGCCTATTGGTTGCTGTGGTATTGCTGGGCAGTTGCTGTGGTATCCCAGGTGTCTGCTCTGGGAATACTAAGTGAAAGCAAGTGGAAAAATTGATTTTGAGTCGAACAGTGGTCACTACGGAGCTCCTAGGTGGTTGTTAGTAAGTCGCTATGGTGTTGTGGGTGGTTCCTATGGTGTTGTTGCTTGTATGATACTGCTTGGTTGCTAGACCATTATATGGTTGCATTGGTATCTGAATTAGGTACTATAGAGTTGCTAAGTGGTTGCTAGGTGGACGCTGTGGTGCTGCTGATTGGTTGTTGTGGTATCCTATGTGGTTGTTACTCTTTATTTCAATGAAAAATAAACTTGAACATAATTTCTGATCAAAACCAATCAGTGCCACTTCTAAGGGTTAAAGTTGGGGTAAATAATTGGAGGAGTTTTGTCATCGAAATGTCCAAAAGTTTGCAGACACTGGCCAATGTTTGCTCTGAAAATTCTTAGTAGCACATTTCTAGCACATATTTTAAGAGTATAGATGAATGTCTGTGTGCGCACCTGAAGTGACACACTCATTGAATGGGTGTCTGGAGACTTATGGACATGTAATGCATTTCTTAAACTTATTCCTGGGGTCAGTATAGCTACACTCCTTCCCAAAATATACATGACCAGGTGCTCAAATGTACTCTCTGAAGCTTATTCCTGCCACTTCACTTGTTGTTACTGTCTTATTTGGTCTCTAATTGCAACTTAATTCCTAAAACGAAGGTGTACATCAACTTCAATGCACAATATTAGTGAACTCCATCCTCCAACCAAAATATCATCAGCAACGATGGTCCAAAACAGTTGGAAACGGTTGCACACACGTATAATGCATTACCAGGGGTAGCATGTATAACATTGTAGCGGGATCATTCGTCATCACTCTAAAATGAACCCGATGACTGACTCAGAATGAAGAAAGCTATCATGAGCTGATGGTCACAGTGGGGTTATACATGCTTATAGCAATCTTAAGATGCCATATGACCGCTCCATAATGCATTGTTTTGTGTGTGTGGGGGGGGAGGGGGGAGTGTGATAATGTTGGTCCACGATGGTCCACTCACCGCTGTGCACATCATGTATCCGGTGCCAAAGTCGAAACGACACTGTTCGTTCATGGAGTAGTGCAGGCCGGGCAGCTGGGGCAACTCCTCCCATGTATGCTCAAACGGGTCGTCCCGCAGACAGTCGTACGAGCTGAGGAGGTGGAGTGAGGTGAGGATTAGTGCATCTGTGTGTGTGTGTGTGTGTGTGTGTGTGTGTGTGTGTGTGTGTGTGTGTGTGTGTGTGTGTATGTGTGTGTGGACATTTTTCTCAGGCTGATTAAAACCATTCAAATGAAAGCAGAACTATTGCTGATGTGGGGACATTTGTCTGGTTCTGATCTGGCTGATGCTTTTAATACATTATTATTATTATTATTATTATTATTATTATTATTATTATTATTATTATTATTATTATTATTATAGATATATACATCTATATCCAAGAAACATGGTATAAGTTTAAAAACTTTCCCATCATCAAAGAAATTGTTGCACAAATAGTTGCACCCAGAAGGAAGTGTGGGATTGCAATTTCGTTGGGATGGAAGAGGAAGATAAATAAATGTAGGAAAATAAATCTAGACTGATATGGCTGATATCCATGTCATGCAGCTTGAATATTCTCTCTCAGTTCTGCAGATTGTGTGGTAGGGACAGGTCTGGAGATGCAACTGACCACGGCATAGTATCTGTGGCTCTTGAGACGGGCAGCAGGATGTAGACGAGCGCCGTCCAGTTGGAATAGAGCACTGGAGTGTGTGTTCAGAAAAGGAGAAATGGTAGAACCACTGGTGGCAGGACCTCATTAACGTAACTTTGGGCAGTCAAAAGTGCCTTGGTGCTGACCACAGTCCAGTCTGGCGTGACACCACTGCAGATGTGAATTACATTTGATTGATTCCTTCTGGGTGCATCTATCTATGGTAGCTAATGGCATATATAAATATAACACATTTGACATATGTAAAAGATACGTGTGAAAACATACCTTGTTTAGACGTTATATGTGTGTGTGTATGTGTGTGTGTGTGTGTGTGTGTGTGTGTGCGCGTGTGTAACTTACTGTAAGTAGCGTCCCAGCTCCTGCTGGCTGCAGCGTGACCAGTGGAATCGGTGGAAGGCAGCCTGCACCAATGGAGCCATGATGCTGCCCATCTGCACCTCGTCCCCACACCGATTCCCCTGACCATCATGCTCCATTCCCAATCTACAACACACACACACACACACACACACAACAAGGAACTGTAATGAACCAGTAAAAAGCAGGGATCAGAAAGGAAGCAGGGAACACCAAGTGAAACCTTCATTTTTTTAATAAATGTGATTCTACCCACAGTTCTGTTTAGAACAAACCAAAACAAGAACTAATCCAGTAATTCAGTCGTTTCCAGTTAGACTCTGTGAAAAACACGGTTTAATTTTTCATTCCCTCAACAGTTTCCAACCTGTGATGAAAACAGGGATCTGCTTTGTGGAAGCTGGCCAAGGGTAATACACTCCTCACCAAAAACACCTCACAAAGTACCCCCGAGACAGCAGAATACATTACACCTCTGACTGTATTTATAGCAGTTATATGAAATACATACACCTACAGTGCACACACACACACACACACACACACACACACACACACACACACACACACACACACACACACATAAACACACAGTGGGATATACTCACACATGGCCGGTCTCGTGGGCCACTACGAAGGCAGAAGAGAATCCGTCCTCATGGTTCAAAGTGCAACTTCTTACTGGGTGGCACATGCCTGTCACAGGTGCATAGCCTAGAAACACACAGGACCACCTTACATACTAAATACATTCACGGTCTAATAAGTAGCTGCACCCGGAATAACCTGATTGCAAAGCACAACCGCAGTGGTGCAAGTGCAATGGTTTGTTGTCACATGTCCACAAGGTCTGGTGTCATGGTGTGGGTGCAATGTTGTACAATGCCAGATCACCTTTGGTCTTATTACAGCCCAGCGTTATGTTACTGGACACACACTCCAGTACACTATTCTAGCAGGACATTGCTCATCCACGTACTGCTGCCGTCTCAAGATCTCGCCTTGAAGACGTAACCAGTCGCATCTCCAGACCTGATTCAATCACTGATTGAAAATGTGTGGGACGCTATTGGACGCTCTATCAGCACTCCACCCCTACCGCACCATCTGCAGAACTGAGTGAGAACATTCAAGCTGCATGGGATGGATCATCACAGGACATTTATATTCCTGGGTACCTTTATCTTCTGCCTCAACGGCACTGCAATCCAACACTTCCTCATGGGTGCAACTATTTGTGTAACAATGCATACATATGACCAGCACACAGGAGAATGTGTGTCGTCTACCTTGCATCCCTGTGGGCCCAAACTCTTGGCGGGTGAGGAAGATGGCGTGGTCGTGATACTCTTTGTCAGTAGTGTCCTTCCTCTGCTGCTCAAATGCCCACCGGCACACATTCTCCAGACTCTGAGATGGGTTCCCCAGCTCAATCAGACTCGAGGACTGAAACCAGACCACAGAAAACACACACATTGTTTGCTTAAAGGAATATTATCATCATAAGGATTTCACATGTTTTGAAGGGTCTGGACACAGATTCTAAAGGGTGTTCTATCAAACAGTGCAAGAAGATTTGGAGCACTTCTATTGGTTCCTAAATTCTTGACACAATGTACAATGCAGCCAGATGCATACAATGCATCCACTTCATCCTGGATAGGGTCATGGTGTGTCTGGAGCCTACCCGGAATCCCTGAGCTCAAGGCCGGAATACCACCTGGACCAGGAATCAGTCCCTCACAGGGTATCACATACGTCCACACACCTAGGGGCGATTTAGCATAGCCAATTTATCCACCACACGTATTTTTGGGAGACATCTAGGGGGTTTCATCTAACAACAAATCCCTCCCCACCGACGGAGGAGGCAGCACCTGGTTTAAAGGTTCATCACACATCTCTACTACAAACAAGGTTCTTAAAGCACCCAAAAAGTGGTTCTTCCATGACTTCCATCACTCAGTGACTGTTAAACTCAACACCTTCCAGATCTCCAGCATCTTTACCAGACGAGCTGCTCAAAGGAGACCAAGGCTTTATTCTGTGAATGATAAAATCAGCTCAGTGTTTGTACAGAACACATGCTATTATTTGGATGGTATGAGGGTTGAACTTTTGGAGATCTCTCACGTTGGACAGAACCACATTTGGCCATCCCACCTCAAACACTGGACTTGAAAAGCTATTTTTGTAAACATCGTCTGAAGCGTGGCTGGAGTGGCTCTTTGGGCCGCAGAGAGTGCTTAAATATGTACGAACGTAAAACATCAGGCAGGAATGTCTTCCCCTTCTTCTATGACGTGGCCACGAGAGCACCAGAAACAGGAGATCCTTTCCAGATGTGTGTCCTGAAACTGCCCCCCTTCCCTCCCTTTCTAATTTCCATCTTCCACCGAGTTCATGAACCTGGAGGATCTAAAACATGCAGTGACCTGGTCCAGTCAGTAGAGGGAAACATTGCTGTTCGGCTGAGCTGAGCAGAAGTGGCACAATCAGCACTCAGCGTGCTGTCACTCTTACCGTCGCTCGGAGAGGTAATCAGGTTACCGTCGCGTTCTTAAAAAGAACAGTGTGTCAGTGTGTCTGTTTCACACACACAGTTTGAGACACTTAGACACTTAGATGTTACCAAAGATGCAGGAATGGTGGTGATCTTCTCTTGCAGGATCCCGATGAGATTCAGAGATAATGTCATGGTAACTTATGAACACTGGTTATTCTGGAGAACAATATGTCATAGTGTCGGAAACCAGTTCAGACAGGCTGAAAAAGTTCTGGTGAAACCCTGAAAAAGAGGTTCTCCAAGGGTTCTTTAATAAAGGCAATGGTTACACTTAGATCTCCAACAACCCAAAGAACCATCTGAATACCTAGATGGTTCTTGGCTTGCTTAAATAGTCCTCCATCAGTCTCTTTTTCATGGTTTAAGAAATGGTTTAATACAGCATCAGAATGGGTTCTGCTGTTATTATCGGTTAAGGAACATGAAACAAATTTCAGGTTTCGAAGTTCTAGATTGAACTAGATTGAATTGAAAGAGCCCAATCCCTGGTTTCTGGAAAATGAATGCTGTTTGGAATAATCCCCCTACTATCATCCGGGCCATGCATGCTGCTGAGGAATGATGGAGAGGATGCTAATGACTTTGCCCGAATCTGGGTGATGGAACAAAGCCACAGCTGGCTACAGCTGGGCCAGTTTTGGCCCAAAATAGAAATGCTGTACAAATATTTCAGAGTTCAAATGCCATGGCTACTAATGTTCTGACCTGGGCCTTGTTTTGCACAATATCACCTGCTGTATGTTCTTGCTGTTAGTTCCGCTAAGAACATTGAAGAACCCTTTTGAACTGAGTAACTGGTTAATACACTGGTTAATAATAATTGTATACAGACTCCTGGCAACTTAAACCATTTGAATGCATGAATGATCCTCCGTCTGTTTAAATTGTTCTTCATATACAGAACATGGACCCAAAAGCATATGTCACACATACAGGCCCATACTTTTACGCAGCCCACACATGCTGCTGAGGAACGATGAAGATAATGACAGCTGGCAATAGCTGGGCAAGTTTTGGTCCAAATCAGAAATGCTCCTCAAATATTTCAGACAGTAGGTTGCATGCAGACCCCATGCGGACCCCTGGTTGCATGCGGACCCCCAGTTCCAATGGCAGGACTGTAAATGTGGCTGCGACTATTAAAAAGGGTTTATCCTGCTTTTGAGTAACTGCGTCTCCCGTCCCAAGAAGACGTTCTACTAGATTTTGGAGCACTGCTGTGAGAGTTTGATTGCTTTCAGTGACAAGAGCATTAGGGAGGTCAGGATGTTGAATGATCACCACCCCACCTCATCCCCAACTCCCCAATCCATCCCAAAAGTACCGGATGGAGCTCCAGCATTCCAGAGAACACAGTTACACTTTTGTAGTCAGGGCTTCGCTTGGACAGTGATGATATTTGGGGTGAGTGTGTGAAAGTGATTTTAATAAGATCCTCACCTGCTCTGACTGTCACTCTCCACTAATCTACCCTCTCACTGCCCTGCTCCTGCCCTACACTCTCACTGCCCTCCCACACATTTTCAAGGTGTGTCTGATCAGGACTCTCTCGCTCTCGCTCGCTCTCTCTCTCTCTCTCTCTCTCTCTCTCTCTCTCTCTCTCTCTCTCTCTCTCTCTCTCTACTTTGGTTGATCAGTAGCAGTGTTGCCGGCGGCAAGTAACGGTTGCTACAGTACTGGGGGGATGATGGACAAACTCGTTGGCAAGGCAGTCAGGGGCCATGCTGATTGGGGCTGTGGCAGCGAGGGAGGAGAGTGGGTGTGGAGAGAGAGAGAGAGAGAGAGAGAGAGAGAGAGAGAGAGAGAGAGAGAGAGAGAGAGAGAGAGAGAGAGAGAATAGAATAAATACATATATAGATAGATAGATAGATATAGATAGATAGATAGATAGATAGATAGATAGATAGATAGATAGATAGATAGATTGATGAATGGATAGATAGATAGATAGATAAAGAGTGAGAGAGAGGGAGAGAGAGAGAATAGAAAAATGACACATAGATAGATAGATAGATAGATAGATAGATAGATAGATAGATAGATAGATAGATAGATAGATAGATAGATAAAGAGTGAGAGAGAGAGAGAGAGAGAGAGAGAGAGAGAGAGAGAGAGAGCTTTGCTCATTTGGCTGGTAGGTAAATGTGGGACAGTTTATGTTATTCTGTTTAATCCAGACATGGCCAGAGGGACGCTCGCTCCAAATCAGTCCAGGAGACGCCATCTGCTCTACCGCTCTGCTGACCCTTCCACTCCCAGACAATCACCACAACTCCTCACCACAGAATCCCATCAAATGTCTGGCACTGTAGGCTGGCCACAGGAGGTTAAACTAGCCCAGGAACTGTCAGCTGTACAGCCGGCCAAGCTCACGCTGAGATCAGCATCCCTGTGATATCAGTGGAGCATCACTGGAATATTAGTGGACAAAAAGTGCCGTATCCCTGGAATATAAGTGGAATATCAGAACATTTTTATTGGAATATCAGTGGAGAATCCAAACCAGCCATTAGGGGTGTAGTTTGTGCACTTCTGCTGCCGCTCCCAATCCCGGATAAATGGTGAGGGTCGCATCAGAAAGGGCATCCGGCGTAAAACTTGTGCCAAAATCTCAGTTAGCAGAGGATGTTAAAGGAATGTTCAGCAAAGTTTCCAAAAGTTAGCTTGTAATGTTAGTGGAATGTTCTAAAACTGTGTGACGTAATAATGGTTAATAATAATAATTAATAATAATAATAATTTGACAAAAACTAGCATTTATTACTTCATGTAATTAAGTATATCAGTGGAACACAACTGGAATATAAATGGGATATCTATACAATGTTAACAGAATATCAGTGGAATATAAGGGGAATAATGGTGCAGTATCACTGGAAAGTGGAAATAAGTTCAGTTTCACTGCAATATTATTGGAATATCGGTGGAGTATCTCTAGAATAATAGTGAAATATCAGTACAGGCCTGGAATTTAAGTGGAATTTCAGTGGAACATTACGGATATCAGGAAATCAGTGCAGTATCCTTGGAATGTAAGTGGAATATCAGTGAAATATCAGTGGAAAAAAACGGGGAGGGAAAGTCTGCAGGAATATCAGTGCAGGAAGTCTTCCAGACAACTGCAACAAGTCATGCTGTCTGAAAGGCTTTGGGGGTGTAGGAGTTATGGATCAAGTGGAAAAGTCCCTGAGCTCCTCCACAAAGCACACCACATCCCTTCAACTCCAGCAGTGATATGCAACAAGAGCGCTCGTTTAAGGTGAGGCTGGTCGGGAGCAAAATTAAGCCGAGGGAATGATGGATTACATGAAGAATGAAGATGTCAGAATATGTAACTAAGGAGAGATGGTCATTTGTTTCTACTGAAATACATTTCCTAGTTTAAAAATTCAGTTTGAGGAAAAGGAAAAGCAGCTGAACGTGAAACCTTCTCCTGACTGCAGGTCTGACGCGATGAAAGCCTTTCGTTTAGTGTTGCTTCCAGTTGCATTTAAGGGTTAATTAATCTCAGTATTATGATGGAACTGTGTTCTGTGGAATGATGGTGTTCCATCCATAATGTCAGGATGAGCTGTATGAAGAGTCCATCCTACACTTTTGTTGGAGTAACTGTCTCTACTGTCCAGGGAAGGCTGTCTACTAGATTTTTTAGAAGTGCAGTGAGGATTTGATTGCATTCAGGGACAGGAGCGTTAGTGATGGGAGGATGTTGGATGATCACCAATGCAGCTCATTCCCAACTCAGAAGAACTGGATAGAGCACCATCATTCCATCATCTATGGTTAATGTGAGAGCAAGCCATTAATTATGAGAACGTGAGTCAGACATTCAGGATCTGACTCTACGACACGGCAGACATTCAGGATCTGACTCTACATCTCCGCAGACATTCAGGATCTGACTCTACGACACAGCAGACATTCAGGATCTGACTCTACGACACAGCAGACATTCAAGATCTGACTCTACGACATGGCAGACATTCAGGATCTGACTCTACGACTCAGCAGACATTCAGGATCTGACTCTATGACACGGCAGACAGTCCCATACTTTTCTCTCCAGACTGTAGAACTGATGCTCAGTCATCATTAACTGTTGCTAGCGCAACAGTGCTCCATTGTGGGCATCAGCGAATGCCGTTAAGGGCACGCCAAAGGTCAGACGAGTCTTTGAGGTCCGAGGTGTCATACATATGGGTTGGCTGGCGCGCCATCCGATCCCATGGCCCCAGTCTCTTCTCCTCTTACAGAGAGCAGGAAGGGAGGGAGATCTTACTGCTCTGTGTTTGTGAATGAGGGAGGGCCATCATTGATTGTTTATCTTGCATCTGCTTCCCAGAATACTTTGCTGCGTCCCAGTGGGAAAGCCGGGAGGAGGAGGGTGGTGTAGGGGGTGGTAGGGAGAGCGTTCGGAAGCCAATTGCATAACATCAGCATTCTGTGCGCTTTGGTGCTGAACTGTGAAGGTGTGCGACTTTGAAAACACTCTCCTGGGAGTGCCATGCTTTTAGTTCCCGTTTGCTCAGTCCGCCGGAATAACAAGCCCGAGGCCTTGGTGAGCGCCCAGCTGAAGGGGGTGGGAATAGATGTACGAGCTGGATGGGTGTGTGTGTATGCAAGTGTGAGGAGGAGAAACAGAATGCTCCTGCATATAATCGTTGGCGATGCAACATGTCAAACTACCATGAACTGAACCCCCTGCATTAGGAAACGGAAAGTGCACAGAGGACACAGGCACCCGTACATCGCTTGATGCGCATCTGGAGGAAAATGTAATGTAATGTAAGCAGTAAAGTAGCAGTTTTGCAGGCAAGAACCCTGCAGCAAACAGCAGCCTTCATCTTAGCACCATATCTCTCCATCACTTTGTAGGGAAAGCCTGAGTAGAAGGTCTCAGATGTACCATTAATAGCTGTGGAGAACGGAAATAATACACACCTGAGCCCAAGTGCACATGCACATAGATGATTTACCTTTTTGGGATCCACCAAGACAATCCGAACCAGAACCACGTTGATCCGAGCTCCAAGGGAATGGTCGTGGTAGATTTCGTTAACCTGCAGAGACATAAAAGGGTCTGCTTTAGATCCAGGCAGAATGGACAGCAGATGGACAGTTGTGGAGATTTACAGTGCATCCAGCTGTATTCACAGCACTTCCCTTTATGTTGTGCTACAGTCTTACTCATTGTTCCTTATATTGTGTCAAAACTTCACGATGAAAACACCAACACAAACGTATCACAACAACGTTTTACCCTGATTTCCGATGAAAGTTCTATTTGAAAACGTGCATCATCCTATAAAAGTGCCATTTTGGAGTTTTTTGCACGACAGCACTGATAATGAAAAAAAAGGTCATGAAGCAAAAAGCTTCCAAAGTGTCCGTCAAACATACGTGAACATATGAGATCCACAACTGTGCAGACCACCTGCAGAAGACCTGACAGACTACCAAAACCAGACAAGCAGGCCTCAATACTTTCATTTTTCATCCTGAGAACATCAAGTTCCACTCTCACGTCAGGTCTGCGAACATCTGCAAGCGTTTGTGTCCACCCGTCCACTTTGGTCTGACCGAAAGCTGTGGATCTGAAAGGACGTGGAGCTGATCGAGAAGCTCCTACTGAGGGAAGCCAGTACAAAATGCATTCGTATTAGACCAGCCTTACTGCCGGACGGTCAGGCCTGGTTGTTTTCCTGAGATTGGTTCTCAGTTTAGATCAGAAGACGGCAAATGCAGGTAAACGAGAACAACTTTAATCTTCACTAAACATCATTCGATCCTGTCACTGACCTAGATTCTGGAACATCTGTCTTTGAAAGACTCTTTTGCTGCTTTCCAGATGCTGATGTTTCGTTTTGCCTCCTTCCTGCCTGCTGCCACCAATTTGGTTTCATTTGTCATGCAGGGGGTCGCCTCCACCCCTGCCTATCATAGGGCCCAGACATTTAAGACCTGGCCTGACATGCTCCTTGGAGTCTTCTGGAAGGCAGGGGCAGTTCCTGCCCAACCCACTGGGCATCTGGGAAGGAACAAACTGGTGGCAGTGGGGAGGAAGAAAAAAAAAAAAGCAAAACATCAGCATCTGAAAGCAGCAAAACAGGTGTGTCAGTAGAGGTCTTTCAAAGATTGGTGGAGATACAGGTGACTCTCCTGGTAGAACTCTCGGCAGCCTTTCATTTTTCATCTTGCATCCCTTTGCTGCTGTATTAATGTGAATTTCCCCACTTCTTCTCTTATGTCTCCTGTTCTGGTGATTTGGATGCCCATATTGTGGATCACTCCTCTTTTAGGTTCAATAAACATCTAGCCTCCTTGCAGTCTATAACAGAGGGTAGGTCCTCAGGTCTTCACCCTTGACATATGGAATGGGGGAGTCTTTCCAAACATCTGAATAAAAATGACAGCAAGTGCAGAAAGGAGCTTTTAGAGGGGGTTCAGCCAGACATCATATATGAAGCTAGAACCCCCCTCTTCACCCATAACTCCCAGGACATTAAAGATGAATTCATGAGAGAGGCCCCAGTTCATTCCTCATGATCATCCACATTGACTTCTCACCCCTGAGCCCCTACTTATTGAGTTACCTGAAGGACGGCCCTAATGCACTGTGGGAAACGCGGTTCACAGACACTGAGAGCGATGGAGGCAGACAAATTGGTACAGAAGTTCAGACATGGTGTCCTCTGCCTCTCTGGAAGCCTGCTAATGAGATGCTGGGATATACACACAAGCAGCAGTAATGAGATTTCTGATGGACAGAATACAGGGAGAGAGAGAGAGAGAGAGAGAGAGAGAGAGAGAGAGAGACAGAGAGAGAGAGGGAGATAGAGATGGAATTGCACCACAACATCCTTGTGGACGACACCAATCGCTGCATCTCCTCCCTTGCTTTTCTGATGTGTAAGAGATGCTGGGGTTGCCTAGCAACCTGCAAACTTCAGAGTGGGGTGGGGCGGTGTGTTTGTGTGTGTGTGCGTATGTGTGTGTGTGTGTGTGTGTGTGTGTGTGTGTGTGTGTGTGTGTGTGTGTGTGTGTGTGTGTTGCTCCAGCACAGGCTGAGAGCAAGTCTGCCAGAATGACTCTCCTCTGTTCCGACTACCTGTCTGTGTTCCCGTCTGCATGTTTATCCTTTCACTTTGTGTTGTCTAGGTTACTGTGTTTTCCTCCGCCGTGCCGCCACTGACAACTGAGCCTCCGCTGGTCATTACTGCGCCCGGACACAAACAATTTAATGATCAGTCCTGTTGCCCCGTGGCCGCGTCTGTTACACAGGCACCTCCCGGGCCCAAGGCCACGCAAATGCGAGCAGTTGTGTAAGGCATGCTCTTCTTCACTTGTTCTAAAACAGGTGCCACACATTCCCAACTCTTCAGTGAGAGTCGGACACGTAAACACGGCTCAGAGTGAGGCTTGGCATCTTCTCAGCTGAACCTGATCAGGATGTACACTACATATCACCCCTTCTAAAGAGTGCCTTCAGCTACTTTAAGTTGCACCCATTGCTGACACAGATGTGCAAATGCACACACCACTTGTCTAGTCCTTGTAGTGAAGTACTGCCAAAGTAATAGGACTCTCCGGAGCAGATGAACATGATTGGCACCATGCCTAATGCTCCTCAGTGCTGAGCTGTGGGGCAGTGGAACTGTGTTCTATGAAATGATGGCGCTCCATCCAGTACTTCTGGGGTTGCAGGATGAGTTCAGCTGAGGCCGTCTAATGCTTTTGATGGTATAACTGTATCAACTGTCCCAGGAAAAGACTTTCTACTAGATTTGTTTGAATTCATCAACAAGAGGACGATCAGGATATTGAATAGGGCTCTCTGGAGCAGGAAAATATGACCCTGTTGGCACACTGCCTAATACCATGTATGGGCTAGAGGGGTATAAACCCCCCAGCATTATGCCGTGGAGCACTGGAATGATGGTGCATCTAGTATCTTTTGGATGGGTTGTGGTGTTAGGGAGTTGGGGATGAGGTGGGTTTGTAATCATCCAACATTCAGACCTCAATAATGCTCTTGTTTTGCTGAATGCAATCAAATCTTCACAGCAATGCTCCAAAATCATGTAGAAAGCCTCGGGGCAGTAGAGACTGTTACACCAACAAAAGCAGGATTTTTTTAGTACCCTTGATTTTAGAAGAAAAGTGAAAGAGCAGGTGACCCGATATCTAGTACCAAGTTATCATAATACAAACTTGGTACTAGATTTAAGATCATGCCAACCTGTGTCCATGTTGAAAAACCATCAGAGCAGTTACCCTCCCTGCTCAGAACTGTTCACCATCTGTTACTAACTGTGGAACCTAATAAAACCTCCAATGTAGAAAGCCGGTGCTGTCCACCAACAGCACCATCTAAGGCTTGGTCCCTGTGCTCCCTAACCTTCACTACCTTTGTTATTTGTTTGGTCTTTTCCTGACCTTTTTACCGGGGCCAGTGGACAGCCCCTGCTCTGTGGAAGCGCTGGGATGGCAGCTTGTATTTGTAATCATGCCACTTTGGCTGGCATCGCCAGCGGGTGGCCTTGATCAGAGATTCAGCAGCAGATAAAACACCACCGAGTCTTCAGCCCTCAGAGGTGGAGTAAATGCTGAAGTACTGAAGGGATTTGAATGCTGAACATCTGCTCTGGTTGTTGTTGAAGAGCCTGAAAGCTGCAGTAACAAAGCCAGTGAAGAGTCCAGCAATAAACAGGGAACCGCCTACAATAACCTGCTACACTCCAAACATCCAAATGTTTGTGGACACCAACTCCAGCTACTTTAAGTTGCACCCATTGCTGACACAGATGTGCAAATACACACACAGCTCGTCTAGTCAATGTAGAGAAGTACTGCCAATAGAATAGGACTGATGCGCTGATAGAGGGCAGATAACATAAACCTGTTGTTCTCATGCCCAATGCCAGGTGTGGACCCCCAGCACTGAGCTGTGGAGCAGTGGAATGATGGTGCTTCATCCAGTACTTTAGACAGTAGAGACAGTTACTCCAACAAAAGCAGGATAAACTCTTTTTAATACCCTCGATTTCGGAAGAAACAGTGAATGAGCAGGCGTCCCAAAACCTTTGCCCGTACAGTGTTTTCCAAGATATATCAACAAACCTGCATTTCTGAGAACCGTCCAGCGAGGACACCCACACTGTCGATAACCCATCATGTACTAGACGATCCTGTTATTAGTTACTGTCACTGTCTGCACTCTCAAATACAGTAACTCAGAAGCACCAGCTGTCTGTAACTACAGTGTTTGACTTTCAGTCTGCGTCAGTCCCCTAAAATTACCCAGTCATCCTTTAAATCACATCTTTGAAACTGAAACGTGTGCCCATGTGGCCCTGCCAGGGCACAATTACCGTTCCCTGACCTTGACATCAGCTTTCAAACTGTTAATGATGAGTAAATGAGAGGGTTTCCCGCCGGTCCCACTTTATACAACCCCTACAGCCTGAGGTACCCCAGATCATTCCAACACTGCATTCTTCCCCCAACCCACTTCAAAGAAACCCCCGTCTCTCCACCAGCCCACTAAAACCTCCTGCGTTTTACTGGCTACTTAATGGTTCTGGCTTTAAAGCAACAGTCCAGTAAAAACTCAAACTGGAGCTTTGGGGGTAGGTGTGTCCAAACGTTTGACTGGCACCATACGTTATATTTATAAAATGACAGCATACAGTCTTTTGTCTGTGTTGGGCTCCGTGTTTCTATAATAATGGTGTGTCATACGCAACCGTATAGCCAAGTCTATTCGAGATTTCTTAACAGCCCCATATGGTTTGACAGGAGTGTGTGATTTGCACAATGATAATTGCTGCAGTATAGTAAACACGCATTTGCCTTACAGCTCCAGGCTATATTTGAGATAGAGAGCTGCAAATGCACTCACAGCTTGTCTAGTCCATGTAGACAAGGACTGCCAAAAGAATAGGACTCTCTGATAGAGAGCAGATAAACAGAAACCTGATGACATCAAGCCTAAGGCAAGGTGTGGTCTAGAGGGGTTTAAAGCCCCCCCAGCATTGAGCGGTGGAGCGGTGGAATGATGGCGCTTCATCCGTTAGTGCAGTAAACATGCATTTGCCTTACAGCTCCAGTTCACGACTTCTTTGGAGATAGAGAATAGTTTGGTTTGATTTGGGAACTGTTTTGCAAAATATATTTTCTTAAAAATATATTGAACATTTAGCTGGTACTTAAAAAAAACGTCGCATTTTCAGCCACCGGGAAAGGTCTCTCTCTCTCTCTCTCTCTCTCTCTCTCTCTCTCTCTCTCTCTCTGTTAATGACTGGGAAAGTGCGGCTCTCATTAGTGCTGCCCTGGTTGCTGGCCTTGTTCAGGAGCTCTGAGTTTCATCAGCTGCTCCATAGCCTACAGGTAACTAATGGAGACCTAGAGGTCGGCAAGTCAGAAAATCATTAATATCCAATTAATAATGCAGTAGGGGTTGGTTGGGAAGAGGGAGTGAGGATGTGGTGGTGGTGGTGGTGTTGGGGGGGTGGGGGGTGGTGGGGGGGCTGGGTAGGAGAGATGTGGTTGGAGGAGAGAAGAGGATGCTAAAATAGGAAGAAACCAAAGAAGGAGGGAAACAGGGTTAGATAATAGTGGGAGAAAGAGAGTGAAGTGCAAGGAAGGAGAAGGAATGAACAAACAGGAATCCAGTGGGCCCAGTCTGCTCTGTGCTTGGATGTCACAGTCTGTCTTTAATATGACCAGATCATGTGCTGAGGTAAAAGGGGTTCCACTCAGCTACACCTTCATTTATCAAGGTGGAGCAGTTCATTGGATGCTTTTTATGGACTTGAGTAAGTCATACTTCTGTTTTGATCAGGCCGAGAGACGTTTGGGTGTGTATTTCCCAAAATGAGATTTCCAAGTATTCCCAGTCAGCAATGGTAACCTAACATCCCTGTTAAAAGACAGCAAAGTCAGACATCAAACTTCATTGACTGATCGACTGAATCTGGGGTCCGTGATCAATCATATTCATCTGATTTTATGCCAAAACGTTCCTTTAAGTGCTGGAAGAATAGTTCATGTTAAGTTAAATGATGAAGAAACAGACATTACTGTTGTATATTGATGTTATAAAATCTATAGCAAAAATCGAACCCGCCGACCAAAAAGAAAAAATGAACATGATGGATAGCTGACCTTAGATACAATCGGCCAAGGCATGTTTGGTATCCAATATAAAACGTTTCCCTGTTTCATTAACTTCACCGACAAAAAGAAAGAAAGAAAGAAAGAAAGAAAGAAAGAAAGAAAGAAAGAAAGAAAGAAAGAAAGAAGAAGGTTATTATGAAGTTATATCTAAGTTATTTGGAGCATTTCTATTGGTCAATTGAAATTGAGTGAAATTTTAAGAGAAGTTAATCCTTCATTTGTCCAAACAGGAGGGAAGTTTGACAGAACGTAAAGAGCAGCTGTCGGCTCTACATTGTGTTAAAGAGATTGTATCCGGGTTTTTGTAGTAATGATATAAACTGATTTAAATACTGATCTCTGATTATCTACGGATTAGGAACCTGAGGAGTTTAGATCTGATCCAGCAGTCGGGCGAGTTCGTCCGATACTGTAACTGCAGCTCAGACCTGGAACTCTTGACCTCTTGGCCCATCCTCCCGTCTCCTCTCCCTTCCCGCAGCAGAGGGATGTGGTGATGTGTGCTGGTGGGCAGTGTTTGCTCTGCCTCATTACTGAATCTCTGCCATTTTCACCTGACATTTTGGACTATTATTACCTGTCTGACATTTCAGGTCCAGAACAACGTGTCTACAAAGAGCTGATTACATCACAGCCTCTCCGCTCTCGCCTTGTTTACTCCAGAGCAGTGCCTAATATAGAGGGAAGCAATTAATACTGCCGACTCGCAGTTCACACAATTAGTGCTGAGCACAAAGGTCTGTGATCCGTTACCGAGACGGCTAAGCCTCCGAGCACTAATATGAATATGAGTTATGAATGTGTGTTGAGTGCGCAGTGGTTCTGGGTTTGGAGGCCTGTGGCCTGCAAGAGAGGAAGATAAAGTCCCTCCAGTGCTGTATCTAATAAAGGCTTCAGCATCGCAGTGGTCTCGAGTGGTCTGTCTAAGGGTTGACCTTATCTCCAGGAGGTTGTGAGTTCAATTCCTGCCGAGGCCACTGCTACTATCTGTGGCCAGAAGTCCAAGAGAGCATCGTCCATCTTCATCCATCACTCTGTGTGATGCCATATATTCTTTTATCACGTTGAATGACCACTGCTCCATAGTTCAATGCTGGGGGGCTTTATTCCCCTCTAGCTCACACCTGGCATTACACATTAGTCCTACACTTCGCTAAAAAACATATATACATAACGTTTATGATGAAATTGTGAAAAGGCCTGGATGATATATTGATATTAATATCGATATCGGGAT